>JAGKTI010012922.1:0-23835 GCA_018397915.1 Birgus latro
TTAAATATATTTCTCGATTCCGTATACATAAAATTCTTGATTACGTACAGGCCTACACCACAGAAGCTGGACTGAGATACCGAAATAACTCTAAATAACTGTAAATACCTTTCTAAAGATGACAGTAAACATGCCTGAGGTACACCTTACACTTTGTTAATGTTGACGTAACTATATAATACCAAGTGAGGGGTCTAGCTGAGATTAGCGTTAAAATGCAGGTCACTGAACTGTGTTTCTTCATTCTGTAGTTGACTTTTACCCGGCATTTCTGCTTATCTTGATACCCAGACATAAAAATATCTGCAGCTTAAATAGAAAACTGTATATACTCCGTGGTCCTAAAATCAAACCTCAGTGTAATAGGATGCGTAAACCAGTGGTACGAATTTCGTAGTTCAAATTTTTCTGAGTGTGAGTTAAGTTCCGTACGGTAGAACCCATGGACAAAGATGATAAACGTCAGTGATCTATGACCTTGACTAAGCATCATGTTTTAGCCTCCTTTATACGTCCTTTATACTGAGGACTTTACTTTTTTATCATTGCAACAACTAAACGAATTTATTTTGCCTAATGGAGACGTCTTGCAGTGAAGAGGTGGGTGGAAGCTATATCTAACCCCCTTCATTCGGGAAATTCTATCCCAACGAGAACACAATTGTCTGAAGAGAGCAAGAGCAAAAATTACATTGCGTCCTCGGGCTGAAGAAACCAACATCTCCAGGATAAGTTGCCTAGTGCAAATGCAACAAGCACCATTAGGTATCCGTGCCTTTACCTTTTAATGCAGGGATGATGTAATGCATTTGTTTTCCACTATCGAACTATTTATATATGACGTGTTCATACATTGTCATTCATTTTTGTCTCTATAGCCTATAGAATTCAGGGAGAAGCATTTTATTCTCCTTCGCAGTACTGTGGGCAAAGGCTGTACCTGTGGTTACTGTGCTCAACAGCTCCGAAGTACACCTACATATAAAGCTGACAGAAAAGCCAGAGCAAGATTCTTGGTTAAGTGACCCGGCCTGCACCGCTCGTGTTGGGAAGTCAGCTTTTTATTAGTCACGAACATTCGTTTCTGGCTCAGGTCTGAAAGCTAACTGTTCGTTAGCTCAACAACGAAAACAGAGATTTTATTACCCATAAAATATGACCTCGCAGTTTCACTAACAATGTCCGTTCTCGTTAAGTTTTTCACTGGTACTGTCGCACAAGGTTTTTTTCTTTGGCATACTAAGACGTTTATTCAGGACTGGGAAATCCTTATGACTAAAAGCATTCTGGGAATATTTCCTCAATGCAGTACTCATACCGGGGAAGCCTGACTGTCAAAGTCCACGATATTATTGCTTTACTCTCATGTATGTATGTATGTATGAACTGTATGTATGTATGAACTGTACGTATGTATGTATGTATGTATGAGGGTGTGCCCCAATTTTATTTCTTTGGTATGATTATTGATATTATCATTTGAAGTTACCACATTTTTTTCTTGGAAAAACATGGCCTGATCTGAGTCGCTCACCCCGAAAGTGTTATAACTAACAGTTACACAAAACATTCGATGAGTAAGAAGTCAAAGTTAAGGTGATAGTTCGGGTCGATTGTCATTATTTCTGGTACTGAGCTCATCTGAATACACAGTAACTTATTGGTTCGATAGTCTAATATAAAAATCAACCATCAACCTGGTGACGACCAACCAGCATGTCCGGGATCAATGTCAAGCTCTCTTTCTATCAGTTTCTGCATCGTTCGTGGCCTTCCAACTTCTTTGCTAACCTCACCTATTCTTCTTCAGCGAAGCTTAGTTGGGTGAGATCACTAATAACAGTCCATATTCTGTGCACTCTGACTTTAACTGTCATTGAGTGTATGTGCAGAGCAACCTAATTAGTTCTTGTGTTCCCGAACTTGAATGGTGTTTCCTCTCCATTTTGGCTACAGATAACCCCTCAATTCCTGTTTGATTACATATCTGCTGAACACGTATATTTCATCTCATCTTGCTGTCCAAATTCTTTGACTATCTTACTTCTAATATGGAACACACTCTTTTCAATCCTCTTTGTCCTAAAATCTACATTATAAATTTCATTGTCTAATTCTACCTTTGGTTCTCTTTGGTTCTAGAGCAATTAGGTGGCTTTGAAACGGTACCAATGCCTGCTTGCTGCTGAATCACGTGCATTTTATGTTTCTTTCCGTATCAGTGTAAAAGAATGTTCTTGCTAAGTACTACACCCATATTCAGAGCAATGAACCTACCGGTATTAATCAGACTCTTTCAGCTTCTAGTACCTAGCAGAGAACCTCTCATTTGCTTTCATTCATCGTCTTAAACTCCTTAATCCACTCAAATGGCTCTGAAACTTTTCCTCCTCTGATAAAACTTAACTTTTTGCACAGACTTTTGCTTCTTACTCTACTCTGAACGGTTCCGGTACTGTTCTCCCTTCTCTCCCTTCTGGCTTCCTCATGACTTGCATCCCTAAACCACATAATCTTTTACTGGCAGAATGCAATAAAATGTTAGATTTCTTTCCGGGTCATAATGAAGCCGAATTACAGCAATAGCATACTCTGCCTAACAATATGAGGCTGTTGTAAGGAAGTACAGTGCAGGTATTTACTATTTAATGTAATATAAGAGGTCAGCTTTTTAAGACCACAAAAATTCATAAATATCCACTTGCATGAAATTAATGTGAACTTCAATAATCATATTATGATTTACAAGTCTGAAGGAGCACATTCGTTTAGTTCCCATTTAATCTTTAACATTTAGGCTACATTATTCATCCTTGTCAAAAAAAATTTCCTCAGTTGGTAATGTAGGGAGTCCACAAAGTCCAGCTGGGTTCACAAAATTTATTCCATGTAAGTGGCATAACATACTTACATGCATTTTTGTTGCCCCAACAAGGGCGGCCAAATGTAGTGCTTCTCCCTCCTTCCCTCCCTCATTCACTCACTGAGTTACTGTACTTTCTTGAGGAATGGGGTTCAGACTTGTATGAAGAGGGTTAGGAAACAAATTTTGCACAACGGTACACCTTCCTCCATGTCAAGTTTCAGGCAGGGTGCGACTCTCGAGAGCTGCTAGGGGGCGCTGGCCCACAGGTGTCCCATTCAAAATTGCCAGGCACGGCCAGTCTCTTTACCTTGGAGTGCGAATTTTTGCACAATGGTAGAGACTCACTTGCATTACGTTATAAGCATGGTGGGCGGACCCTCAATTTGTTATTCACGGGCATAGTTCTTAACCGAAGAACATGAACTTTTGCATATTGATAATTGTTCATCCCGCCTCTTGCTGGGAAGGTAAACCATCGAGGGTCCCACCTCACGGATGGATGGGCGGCTGGAGGCGAGTCCCAGCAAAGCCAATATGAGCAACCATTGTTTTTACCTAGAAATGCAAAATTTGCATATTAGTAGGAATTTACCCCTGCCACGTTTTGGCTAGGTTAGGACCCCCGATCATCATTCCCCACGGTCGGGGCAGGAGGGCGACACCACGGGAGAATAATACCATTTTTTTTTTTTAAATCCAAGAGCATGAAATTTTGCAAAGTGTTAATTAAATCTTTACTGGGGCCATGTTTTACACAAGGTGAGACCCCCTAAAGGCCGCACCTCACGTGGGGGGGAGGGTGGCTCCCGGCAGTCCTGGCAGCATGAAATTTTGCAAAGCGGTAAATCTTTACTGAAGCAATGTTTTACACAGGGTTAGAGGGTTAGACCCCCTAATGGCCACACCTCACGTGGTTGGGGGGTGGCCCACGGCGGTCCTGGCCTAAGCCTTTGTGTACTGTCATTTTTTTTTTTTTAATCTAAGAACAAAAAAAATTGCATACTGGTAGACTCTCACGGCCACGTTTTAGACAGGGTGGGACCCGATGTCCACCCCCTTCGGGCGGGAGAGGAGGGACTTCCCCCAGGGGGGACAACGCCATAGAGTTTAAGGTAAGCACACGAAAAATTGCGCAGTAATAGTCCTTCTCTGGGAGCACAGATTCTGGAGGGTGGGACCTCCTGGGTTCGTTCCTCCGTTTCTCCTGTAAAGAATTACTTCTTTCCCCTTTCAATGTTGCAGGGGTGGGTGCGGCTGTCAAAGGTGTCCTTTGCCTTGTTTTCCATGTGAAACAGTAGTTCATGAAGTGTGAAAAGTTAATCTTTCATATGAAAAAAAAATGTTTGTCAATTTTTTAATCCCTTTATGCGCAATATGTTTTTGTATATCCCGCATGACTTTATGAACATCATGAATAAAAATTACTTGTTTCGTGTCGTTTGGTTCAGCACTTTAGCTTTATCAGATGAACTGTACAGCTTAGCTCTGAAGTCTGAGTATTTCCTGTCGAGCAGTCTTTGGTGCATACCTAAAACTGTTTGAACCCTTGTGCTGCTTTGGACTCGCTTATGTATGTTTTTCAAGTCAATACCAGACGATTTTGATCTGCAGAAAGAAATCCTAACAGTCAGAAAGTTGAGTAAGATCTCGATCAGTAGCGTAAATAGGTCTTTACAAATGAGGTGGTCAAGGAAGCGGCCAAACCCTACTATGGGGGGAGTGGAGGCACTGCTACACAGTGTGCACAAAATAAATAATCCAAAGATTCAGGTGGAGCTAGGCAGTAGAGAGCCAAACGTCTGAGCGGGGAGGAAGGTAGCCTCCCCTCCCCCCGTAGTTACGCCACTGATCATGATAAACCCTGCAGGCTTTACAGCCACGCTTGAGTAATAAAATGAGGCTATAACATGACATTTCATCAATACACTGTAGTCAGTGTGCTGTACAGATGCCTACTCAATCCAGCAGTAATAGCAGCAGCAGCATTATCATCACTATCCTATTTCCCTGTAGTACATAGGATGGGAAGTATTTGGAAATAGAGCAAAGAATGAATAAATACCAAAAGATTAGGTATCGAAATTAACAGTATTCAGAAGAAAGATAAGAAATATAATTTTTTAAACAGTTCCTTACTTCTGCGAACTGCTTGAACAACGGGTGAATACCAACTAGTGTGTCACTGAAATCAACAGAGTAACGGAAAGGTAAGTTCCTCCAGATGCCTCCTAACTTTCATAAGACGTTGGGACAATACACAGTTATAATCGAAATCAATGGAATGAAAGGATGCTTAGGCGATCTTCACGCCCGCCGTGACCAATCTTTCCTCAAACCATCCTTACACCCACCAAGACAAAACATTCATTAAAGTCTTAAGGGCTGCCGCCTAAAGGCGGCCTGTACAAGTAGCTTCAACCAAGGATGAAAGCCTTGGCCTAAACAATCCACACACGCACAGTTTCACCTGAACAAGTCGGTTTGTGTAAGAGTTTGGACAGGCCGATCTGAGAGTGAATGGGTCCCTTAACATCCACGACGACCACTTATCATTTATAAAACTAGTACCCACGACAACCAATCTTCCCTCAGACTACAAGAGGACACATTTCTTAATGCACACTCACACCCACTACGACGAATCATCTCTAAGACCACCACACCATCCTGCCTGGAAGACCCAAAACCAATCCCGCCGCGCCCTTCATCTCCTTGATCGGACCCTAAGACCCTCCACGATAAAGAAGTCCATCAGGAGACCTACTGAAGGGTCCCACTGCCTATGATGGAAGGGCCTCTCAGGCGTCGCTCTCCCCGACGCTGATCGAGTCTCCATCTTGAGGAATATTCGCCTTATTGATGATGTGGCCACAGTCGTTCCCATCATCTTCTGTCAACAGGATCGCCGTCTGGGTATACGGAGAGTGTTTTGGTTGGATATTTGCGGCGAATTCAATTTCTTTATCAGTTTGACAGATATATTTGTGCCGATGTCAGCTATATAAGTTTAATAAAAATCCATGTACATGACAATAGACTTATCCACGTTAATTATTGTAAGCTAAATGGGTAATGATGCCAACTTTATTCTGTTTTCTTGCTTATTGATTTCTTATAGTAAAAATATTATACATACATGTTGTTACAAACCAAATAAAAAAGCCATGCTACATGTTTTCATTGCTGTATTCTTTTTTGTGTTCACCTAATGTATCTTCGCACTAAAGCATATATTTGACACCAGTCAATACTCGTATTTCAGAGGATTAGATTTAGGACCTTCATAAATTTCCTTCTTGGTCATGGCCCCTCCTGCATCATCATTAGGAGAAAATGCGCTGCCAGGCAAACAAATGTAAAAAAAATAATAATAATTTGAATAAGTAATCGTATTCTGTTGACAAAACAGTCATACGAATTTTTCATTAATGTTTTACAGATACATGAATATTCCATTCACTGCAAGAGTTTCTTTGGGGAAGATTAATGGCAATGTTGTAAAGTAGGCCCAACGTGTCCTTGTGGAGTGTTCATTATAATACTGTTACCTGGTGCACCAGTAATTGCCTGGCGTGCACCACTAGTATGCCAACGAGCAAATCAGTTAGACAAAGGTAAACCATGTGACAAATAACGAGAGTGACACAGAATAAACCAGACACATAACACACATAAACACACGTGACGAACAAGGCAAACAGGTATCCGTCATCCGGGGGCCCCAGCCAGCGCATCAGTCAGTCAGTAACGAGAGACACAGGCGCGCCCCACCCTACCTCCCGGCACAGCCATACATCACCAGAAAAATGCGTGTTTGTGATCTCGTAATTTTTCATGTGACTGATGCGCGAATTTTGGTACGTGGCAGCGCACCAGGGCTTCAGCAATAACACTGAATAGATTTAAAAATAACAAAATTTGCAGTGAATTCAAAGTTAACCTGCATGAAAATACGGCTGTAATATACATAATATAAATAGGTGGGGTTCCCACCATCCACTCATTTTTATAGTACTACTTTCAGGATTCTCTGCAATGAATGACAATCTAACTGGTTTTAGGAGCTCAGAATACCATTTACACGCTGGTTTTTAACTATAAATCCAAATGGGCAAAGATGGACTAGTGGATTAAGAAGGTGAAACCAAATGTGGTACATAAGGGTTTACATTCAAGTGACAGCTGGGGTTTGTTGCTCTTATAATGCCAATCAGGGGCGAGTGTCTGATTTCTCGCCTTATATGTCGGAACTAAGGGAATAAGTAGCCTTCTTTTTCTACATTTAGTCTCATGTGCATGAATAGATAGATAGATAGATACATACATACATACATATATAGATACATAGATAAAGATCATTATCAGCAGCAGTCACAAGCAGTACCTTCAAATCAGGTGGCGGTGTAGAGGAAACTTAAAACGAATGAGGCAAGGTGACAGAAATACCACTCCCTACAAAATATTGATCCTTCCTCGCCTGCTTTTTGCTCCCCCCCTCCTTTTCATATTCATAGGTAATCTGTTTCTCCACTCCGTACATTCATTCTCGTGTTTATTTTACAGCAAAAACTCTTCCAACTTGATGATTTGAGTGATAAAAATTACCTTTGTGACTCCTCATTCATTGCTACATTTGTGTGCGTCAATTGTAGGTTATGCAAGAGGAGAATATCGGAAATATTTTACTACAGTTAAGTGATAAATCTAGTGGCGCAAATAGCCACGCATGAGAAACTCGTTTGCGAATGAGGTTTTGGAGTAGGTATCTCCTGCATTAGTGTAAAAGTAGCCTACTACCCAGGTTCTTGTTGCTCAACTCACGTCCGCCAAGCTGAGCACAGCCGTCGAATACAGGTACGTATATCTAATCCTAACCACTCATACGCTAATGATTCCACCCTTCACTGTTCCATTCGCTTCCCGCAGCATCCATCTCAGCAGTTACTTCATCAAACAAGGAATGAGGCTATGGCACACCTAATGTCTGACTTGGCTCGTATCTCTGACTTGGGTGAAAGTAATCTTGTTTTTAATGCATCAAAAACTCAGTTTTTGCACCTATCAACCCGACAAAATCTTCCACAGGAATACCCACTATTGTTTAATAACATCCAGCTCAATCCTGCATCATTCTTAAACATACTTGGGGTTTTATTCTCTCGGGATTTATCTTGGAAAGACCATATTACATCTCTTGTAAAATCTGCTTTACCTCTTCACGGTTGTTGACTTTATACACGAGTTTTATTCGCCTCTGTGTAAAATACAACTCTCATGTGTTGGGAGGCTCCCCACATACAGCTCTTCTCAATAGGGAGAAGACAAAGGCTTTTCGTCTCATTAACTCTCCTCCCCTTACTGGCTCCCTTCAACCTCTGTCTCTTCGCCGCACTTTTGCATCTTTGTCTCTTTTCTGTTGCTACTTCAATGGTCACTGCTCCTCTGAACTGTCTGCTTGCATCCCTCCACCTCTACGACGGGGGCGTAGCACCCGTGTAGCAACAAACTTTCATCCCTTTTCTGTCCAGCTTTCTAATGCAAGAGTTAACCGCTACTTCCAGTCCTTCATTTATGCAACAGGTCAACTCTGGAACTGTCTCCCTCTGTCTGTATTTCCTACATCCTATGATCTCCAGACTTTCAAACGCAGTATGTCCAGGCATCTCGGAATGATCGGATCTTGAAATTGGCTCTCTTTTGTATTGCTTTTGTTTTTTCTTGGAATGAATGGTTTGTGGGCTCCTGGCCTGTGGTTCCTTCTTCCTTGCATATAAAAATAATATAAAAGCAACTGTTTCCATACATTGTTCACGTTGTGTCTGCGTTTTAGTGTCACATATACTACTGCAATGCCGTATTATGTGTGTTATGTTATATGGACATATTCTACAAGTAGGGCACGTGTTATCTGCCATTCCACACAACTCAATATATAAGTTGGTAACTGAGGTGACTGGGTGATGTCCTGATCTAAGCCACATACTCAGCTAAGGACACCTCTAATGGGTGAATATACTAAGTAGGGGGGGTGGGGGAGCTTGTAGCATAGATCTTTGACTGAGGTATGGATAAATACTATGTTGTCACGATTCGCTTCAACCATACAGATAGCTTCACTCTCGACACTATTAGTTAGATTTTGCTTAGATGCCTTGCCTTAATTCATAATAGCTTTCAGTAACTTTTGGTTTCCAGTGTGTACATATGCGCAGGGTATGGTTTACTCTCTAAACAGTATAAAAGCTGTGGCACAACCAAAACGAGTATCACATAATGTAATGCAGGTGTGGCGTGGGAAGTGTGGCAACTGCAGGCGGTGCGCATGGCAACGGAAGACACCAATGTTATTATTGCTTCCGTGAATGACTTGCATCCCAGCCACACAGGCAGTGGTGAACACACACAGAACAGACAGCAGTCCGGTCATCAGCAAGCAGTACATGTAGCATCTTACATGGACGGAAGCCGGTCATATTTAATAAGTCCCACATGAACAAGTACCTCAAAACCTGCCAGGTCACCAAAGACGACCATACTGAATCGAAATGTCCGAAATTCCCTGTACTCCACTCTACCACATTCGAAAACACCAAAACAGCCAATAGAATACAATACATAATGTATGGAAATGAAAATGCAGTGCATGAAAGGGATACAGAGTTCAAATTAGAGTTCAGTATTAGACAAGCGATTAAAAAAAAAAAAAAAAGAGAAGAAGGAAAGAACGAAAACTGACACACAAAGAACTTCCATAGACATAATGTTAATAACGCTCGGGAAAAATGGAGAGTGGTAAAGCAGTTGGTCATTTTACCTTTGATTGCATTGCGATAATGTAGGAGAATAGTTAACAAAATATTTATATGCTAATGCTACCTTCATGTCTTGGAAAACATACGTACTGCATCATACAAAAGTGAGGATAAAGAACTAAATAAGTTACCGACCGATAAGTCTTCCTGTTGACTGGTTAGCATTGGTGAATACCCAGTCACCACATCGCCCATGTCGTTGGGGAACAGGACGCAAAAGAACTACTTCCTTCAAAATACAGTGATACAGTACCACACACAAGATGGGTGATACTGTTTTGTTTGCTTATTGGCAGTCTAGTTTGAAGTCTGTGGCATGGTCTAGACGCTGTGAAACAATCGGAAGGAGAATGATTAGCTCAACTAAAACTCCATAAAGCTGTCGAAGCTTTTTTCAGGATTAAAACAGCAAAGCAGAACCATTCTTTTTGGTTCAAGATAAAGTGGGTAACATGACTTCAACCTACACAGTTAATGAGACAAACGAAGAAAAAGTCACAAACGCCGTGGACAAATGATTATATGTAACTCCGAAGAACTTGACATTCATATATTGTTATACACCACGAACACAAGAGATATAAAGTCACACGTAAGGAATGGTTGAAGCCAGGGAGAGAGACACAACAGTCAGACATTTTTGTTGTGCCTTCTCCGACGCAACTTGGTCTTTAAAAATAAATAAGTAAAAATAAGGTGAGTGGCCTTTGCCAAGGAGGAAACATTGAAAATATTCCAAATGCAAGGTATTCTGCACGACAGAACCAGAGAGAGCGTATAAGACCCTAGCCATCTATTCCTTAGCTGGATGCGAAGCTGTGTCAGCCTTCGACAGCAAAACAAAATATGTTTGACAGACATGGAACGTCTGTAATGAGATCTTCAGCACATTAAAGAAACTCAGATAGCGTCCGAGGTTGATATTGGTGACCTGTAAACTCAAGAGAGGTTGGTGGTCTTCAAAGATGACAAGTTCATTACCATCACAGCCATTAATGGGACAAGACTTGATATGTTTACCAGGAAGCAAAGATCATGCGATTCGGTACCACCAAATCAGGAATCATGTAAAGAACATGCCGGTCGTGCTTCTTATCAGATTAGGACATGAGTAGGAACAGGTACTGGTGCCACAACCAGTAACTTAGAGTCCATTTAACTGGGGAAAATACAGTAAAGGCTGGCGAGTCCTGAAAGATCTTGTGGGTTGCTCCTGTACTTATTATAAAGTGGTATCGGGAAAGACGTGTCAGTGTAATAACAAAGTAATGGAGTTTACAAGTGGTACATATATGCATTTATTTGCACAGCTCACAAGGCTGTCCTGGTCAGGCCTGGTTATAGTGTATTTCCTTTCACTAAAATGATCTGTAATATAATCAGGACACGTCAGTGCCTAGCTTACTGATGACTGGAATTAGATTTATGAGAGTCTATCATTATTATTAAGAGACGATTTACCAGAAACATGTTTCTGTCCAGTGAAATAAATTCCTTCTATATGCGTTATTACAAGCAAAATATGCGAAGAATCTCTTATACTGATAAAACATTGACAAAACATCTGTATGTTTTTCAGTAGCAGAACTAGTTTGGTTTTTGACAAAAATTAAGGAAATAAAATCAAAGCTTCTTCATTCAGACACTGTATCTCTTCCTGTAATATAAAGTAGAACTTTCGAGCCAGGTGCAGCCCATCATGGCAATTGGCTGCAAGAGTAACAAACCTTCCTGACAAACAAAATGCTTATATATAATGATAAAAACACACGCAAAAATGCCATTAGATAACGCTTTGACTCACTTTGCTCTTTCTAAAGACTCACCTTTCCCATAAGTACCTCGGTACCATAGGGGGAGATCAGTTTTGACTCGCTCTCCGTGGAGAGATTCTGGTTCTGCAATATACCTAATATGGACTGATGGATAGAGACAGACTGACATATCACCATGTGAACAATTACGGCATATCCCTTATCTGCCCAACTATGGAGCAAGACAGAGAACCCAAGCATACACATTGGAGTGCTCAGAAAGAAAAAATGAGAATACTGTAATATGCAATGCGCGAAAGGGAGAGATTCCGTACATGGACACGGGTGGACAACTAATGTAACATAATGAAAACTCAGAGACCGATAACAGAGCACGATTTGATGAAACTAAATCTTTTGAGTTTGCAGAGCTGGAGTATAATGATAACTGCATATTAGACAAGGTAAACATAAGAAATTCCTTTATTCAGCAGTGGACTAACACTGGCTGATGAGATTGAAAAGAGTTACATTTGGCATGTATTAGTGGGTTTACATATCCTTGTATAGACCAAAGTCTCTTAGAGGATGAATGATTTTCCAGTGAGTATATTTCTGTTACTGTGGAAGCATTCATATTCTGAGGTCAAAAATTCTTTAAAAATTATATAAAACTATCACTGTACTTCTCACTGAAGGCAGAAAATTTCCTAAAAACAGTTGGGACCTCCATTTTTTTCCTATAATCTGTTTTCAGTTTACACGACTATCACTGGTCGACAAGCATGTACATACCTGTGCTTTTACTGTTCTAAAGTTGCAGTATAAAATCCTGACACATGCATAACAAGGGGAGGGGAATTTCTAATTTCCTATTACGAAACTAATGCTGCATCAAAGAATGTTTTTCCTGAAAAAATGAATGATTACGATATGATGAGTTACATAAAAATGAATGGATAATAACCATATTTTCAGAGGCGCAAAAACTGAGCAAAAAAGATGAAGCACGAACAAAACCAAATCAGTGAACCATGTACAGAGGGTGCTGGTACAAGTGAACACTTCAGGTTAGCGCCAAGGTGGTTGGACAGACCGCAGGAACTTTCACATTTAAAGACTATTTACGTAACTCATTGTAACATCTGATCTATATCAAGAACAATTCTGCCATATTTCATTTGCACACGGAAATGTGCCAGAGTCAACAATCGTTGGTGTGATTATTACCAAGCAAACCATCAGTTGGAAGATTTTAACGTAAAACTTCTATTTTCATAATCGAAAACAATGACAGGAAATAATAATCAGGGCAAAACACTAGAGATGAAAACACTTAATTTCATTTCATAAACTGTGTGCAATGGTGACCAACTTTAAGATGCTTTTGGTTTCACTGGTAAACCTTTGTTAAGAACAGGTAAGGTAAAGTTGCCTGTGTCAGTATGGAGTTGATTTAATACGAGGAAGTAAAGGTCCTACTATTCTGAAAACTGATTTCCTCTAGTAGTTGCCGCGCAGACGAGTATATTTGTCTTTTCGCACGAGTACTCGTAAAACCTTCCCGCATACAGTACATGCCAGGTAATTATGCCCAACAACACTAAGTTCTCGCTTATATTGACCAGTGTACAATTTCGGACGAAAACATCGCTTCGTTTTATTAAAACAAAGTGAGGCTGTGAACAATGACTTCCGAAACCCAATATCTTTGGAGCTCAGCAAACTCCTCAATTTATTGTGTATGAACTCTATAAGAGTGAACCTGAGAAATCGACCTATATTATTGTCCACAACTGCACACCCAGCACCGACCTTCAGTCTGAGATACTCTTAATATTCACCTACACCTTCGTATACACACGTAAACCCACACCACAGCCTACAGTGTAACGTTGATAAAGTGCTTTAAAGTGATACACTCTGGGACAAAAGTCTACCTATCATTCCACTGTGTCTACTTCACCCTATGGAAATTTTCATTTTCCTCCTTGCTGTAATATATATAAAAAAAGGAATCAGCCGTGAGCAGAGATATATGCGGTAACCAAGATTCCTTGAAAATATTAGCCAACAGAGGAAGGTACGAAGCAGAAGAGGTGAAACGGTAGGCGAACTTTTGTCCCCGACTGTACACACACATCTACACCTACGTTACATCTCGCAGTATACAACGGACAGTCATGTAAAAACCTGGAACATCCCAAACCAAAATGGCGTGGCGTCCGTCCCTCTATGCCAGACAGCTTCCAATACACAGCCGCCGTAAAGCAGGAATCTCCGGAGGTTTAAGGCGCGCTAGAGTGAGCATCAGCATCCCGCAAGATAGAAGCACCTTTGGCATGCATACTTGGCATATTTGTTGGCTGCAGCCTCCTGGCTTGGGACATGATGCGGTAGAAAACTTGCCCGCCAGGGGTAAACTCTCGGGTTATAGCCAGCAGAAATTTCGGACACGTGAGGGGAATGCAGTAAGATTAGCAGTAATGGTAATAACGTTTGTAAACATGATGTTTATAATAATAATAATGATAATTATAATAATAATTATTACTATTATTATTATTATTATTATTATTATTATTATTATTATTATTATTATTATTATAGTAGAGTGGAAAACAGCAGTGATTGAACCCCTGTACAGAAAAAAATTATCGTGGCATAAGTCTATCGAGCGTTGTAGGGAAGGTATATGGAAGAATTATTATAGAGAAAGTAAGAGAGATATCAGAAGTCCTACTGAGAGATGAACAGAGAGGATTTAGGAGTGGCAGAGGATGTGTGGATCAAATATTTGCAATGAGACAGAGAGTGAAGAAGGCTTGTGAGAAGGACTATAAGGTGTTTATGGCATTTCTGGATCTGGAAAAAAAAAAAAAACATTCGACATAGTATATAGAGAAGGACTGTGGAAGGTTTTGTGCATGTACGGTGTAGATGGTAAGCTGCTAGGTGCCGTCAAGAATCTTTATGATGGTAGTGAGGCATGTGTAAAGGTAGATGGGCAACTAATTGAATGGTTCACGATCAATGTGGGCGTGCTACAAGGTTGTGTGATGTCCCCCACGTTTGATCAATATACTGTATATACAGTATATGGATGGGGTGATGAAAGAAGTAAAAAAGAGTAATGGAAAGAGGGATGGCGTTGGTAATGAATGGCGACGGATGGAATATCTAAAATTTGTTGTATGCTGATGCAGTACTACTTGCAAATACCGAACAAGAATTTGGTAGACTAGTGCAGAGTTTTGTAGACGTCTGTAAGCGTCGTGCCATGAGAGTAAATGTAGAAAAGAGTTAAGTGATGGTTATTGTGAGAAAGGGTGAGTCCCGGTGTGATGCTACTTGTACAGTGAATTGAGAAAGAGTGGAACAGGTGAGAGAGTTCAAATACCAGGATACAGTGACAGAAAAGAGAGGAATGTGTGCAAAAGAAGTGGAAAGTAGAGTGCGACAAGGAGGGAAAGAAGCTGGTGTTATGAAGGCCTTGATAAGAAATAAAGGATTCAGCGTTGAAGCTGTGCGAGGCTTACGTGAAGGAGTTTTAGTGCAACCTTTAACACACGGATGCGAGACTATGTATGGCATAAAAATGAAAAGTCAGGAGTAGGAGCAGTGGAGATGGGACTGCTGAGGAATGTATGTAGAGTACAGAGAGTGGGTCGGATAAGGAATAATTTGATTCGTGAAAGATGTGGAGTAAGGAAGTCTGTGGACAGCAGAATTGAAAAGAATGTACTGAGATGGTATGGCCATGTGGAAAGAATGGAAAGAAAGGGAAGAGGCGAGGCAAGCCAAGGAGAAGGTGGAGGGATATGGTGGATGAGTGTGTGAAGAAGAGAGGTATGGAAATTGGTGAGGCTTAGGAACTGACATGAAATCGAGCTGGCTGGATGAATTTTGTGCGGAGAAGTGCATGACCAGGGATTTGGCAACCCTTTTTAACTTGACAGCGTTTGTATTGGCTCTATCAGATAGGTATACGAGTATATGAAGCTACAGAACGAGGTGAAATTTTTTGGCCTATCTGATGGAACCAGCATTTCGAGGGCTTGAATGATGAATGAATGGAAGCGTGGCCCATTGAAGGGGGCAAACTTTGCCTGTCTGGACGTTGCTACTCCCCAGGTGGGAAAGAAGGTCCGGATGATGATGATGATGATTATAATTACAACAAATATTATTACTGATGATGATGATGATGATGATGATTTTTTCATTATTATTAGAATGAGCAATAAATAAACTACTTAATAAACTGTAGATTTAACAATACTTACCAGTAATATGGAAAAGTTATTAAAAATCTTGAATCTATGAGGTTGTTGGGATGGCAGTGCTAAAAAAAAAAAAAAGGAAAAAAAAACATCGAAACAAGGTCTAAACGCATGGAATCCCAGCCCAACATTTTTTAAATTTTATGGCACACTCTTTTTATCCCGCATACATTGCCTGGTTGATTAATAATAAACTTAAACATGGAATCCCATCCCTACATTTTTGATAAAGACATACTCTTTTAACACTGCATACATTGCATGGTTAATTAATAGTAAACTTATACTACGTCATGATGGCACGTACTGGAGTTAAAAAAGAAAATGTTACTACCTCGACCTTGTTCCCATTTATTTTGGCAACTTGCCATCCCTACATCGTCATGCATTAAATTAATATTATTTGTACTTGTTTTACTGATTCATATAAGATTCTGTTTAAGCAAACTCAGAAGGTTTTTGTAAGATGTTCAGTTTAAGAGCGTCATAGCAGTAGAGGAATTAATTCTCTGACTGATCCCCTCCTGTTCAAAAGTCTCCCTTGCCATGAATAAAATTACAATGGGGATATTTACAAGAAGGGGCACTGCCTGCAACACCCATGCCTTGCGATCAGTCAATGACCGACCATTTGACCAAGCTCAGTGATCATGCCCATTAGCAGATTGTTCTCAGATATGAAATACTTCATTCTTGCGTGACCATGAACCCCTTCGCAGTTTGGTTCAGTTTGCCTGCTGACACTGACCTTTAACCCATTGTTTTCAAACTGAATAATTTAATCTTTGGCTACCCCTAAATCGTCCCCACAAACATAATTCAAACTGAATAACGACTTTTCGGGGTTACAGGGCAGAACGTTTGACACTCTCCTGTGACCGTAAATTTTGACCAATTGTTCACAGACTCGAAACACTTCACCTTCAGCTCACCCTCTTCTGTTTTTCTGCCGAGTTATGTTTTAATTGGATTCAAACTGTAACAACTGACTCATTCCAGACCGATTACCTTTGACCTTTTTCGGACATCAATCGTTATTTCGACCCAGTGGAGAATGACACCCTTCTCTGGAAAACCAAGGTGATCGGTTTTGCCATTATAGAGCACGAGGGATCTAAGAAAGAAGAAGAAGAAAAAGAAGAAGAGGAAGAAGAAGTTGCAGAAGATGGAGAAGTAAAAGAAAAAGAATATGAAAAAAAATCGGGTTTTTGTCGATTGTGTTTTAGCGTGTTAGAGTTAAGTTTTAACTACTTCAGGAAACGTTTCACGTGTAGACAAGCTGAGGATGAAGGCTAGATGCTTTGAAGAATTTAACGGCTTCGTGTTTGGGAGGAACGTTGTCTACCGTCACTCTGATAACAGTAGATCAGTGGTGGCTATACAGTATTATTCATACTTCTAGTTTATGCATCGATAAAGAAAGCGACTTATTTATTAATTTGTTTATTTTAATGTTCATCATCGACATCTTTCTTGAAAACATAATATATAATCTTCAGAACACGATGTACTGTAAATTTTATGACCGTATACCAGATGGTGGCTGGTGCTTCGGCTGAAGATATAAGGCAGTTTGAACCACACCGTTTTTTTTTCTTTTTTCACTTGTATTTTGATATCAGGATCCGTGTGTTAATACTATGGAAAGTGGCGGTCAAATGAAACTATCATTCAACAGTAAAAATAACTAAAAGTTCACAGTGGTACAGTCTTACGGGCGCAAGTACTCGTACAGAGAAAAGAGGAGTCGAGGTTCCTAGCTGATGGTTTGCAAGTTTGAGTGAACGAATAAAAAGGTCTCTGTCAGAAAAATAATACGTTACTGCCTTGATCTCTACAATGGTGCTTACCTGCCAATAAATATGAGTGTACGGGAATGGTGTGTATGAGTGTAGGAGTTCCCGTGTGGGTACATAACTCACACAAACTTGTATTATATATCAATGTATATTTTGTGTATGACTGCATATGTGTATCTGCATGTTTGCACTTGCATGTGCTTGCACGTGTTCGTACGTCAAGCTTACTTGTCTGCGGTGTGTGTGTGTGTGTGTGTGTGTGTGTGTGTACACAAGAATTTTCCATATTAGTGAAGCAATTTGTTCATGTATCCTAATATTAAAAAACGCCTTACAAACATGTAAAACCACTAATGTTGAAAACACCATTAAATGTTCAAAAAGTACAATAACCGAAATGAAAACTGAACATCACTGCGTTGCCAGACTGAAACACATAATATTCCTCAGAATATGCTGATGATG
This sequence comes from Birgus latro, assembly GCA_018397915.1. Taxonomy (NCBI): domain Eukaryota; kingdom Metazoa; phylum Arthropoda; class Malacostraca; order Decapoda; family Coenobitidae; genus Birgus; species Birgus latro. The sequence goes on from JAGKTI010012922.1 coordinate 17,980, forward strand.
AATATCAAGTCACCCACCTCCAGAAGATGTAACAAACAACAGAACGGAGAGATGTCAGCCACAGAAAGACAGGAGTGAGGGAAGTGAGAAGAGAAAAATACGACTCTCGTTAAAATATGAATGGTCAGGCTGGGATGCATGACGTTGACAAAGGTCTATTTCTGGTGAAATTCATTAGGCTGAAACAAGCAAAATCTGGTTGAATATCGAGAGAAAACATTGTGTAACGAAAACAGTCCACATCCTACACGATACATTGAGTGAACTGATGTCGGGTTAGGTCAGGGAAGGATAAAAAAAATTAGTATTATCTGTACATGATAAGATTTAATACATAAGGCTGGCTTGTATGATTTTGACCATTAAGCTACAACGAGACGAATTAAAATTAGTCAAATAAAATTTAGATAGAGTACAGGCGAACTCAGGCTATGTTTGCCAGTGTGATTCATTTTACATTAGATTAGCATAGACAAAAGATGTTAACCAGTTACGCTTGGCCAGGCTGAGTCAGGAAGATGGAAGAGACTGAAATAAGAATATATAAAACTACGTTATGTAAATATGGTAAAAGAGAGCAGTGTAACTGACACTTCATCTTCTCCTCGCTTGATGATCCTTATGTGGTAGGTATATCGTCCTAGTTTTTGTGGCCCTCTGAAAAAATAAATAAATAAATAAATAAAAAAGCCGATAAAGGACTCGTCTCGGTCAACAGGCTCATTGACTTCTGCTTTCCCGAGAAACTTACATTCGTCTTTATTTTGACTGCCATCAAATACCTAACTCCAAAACCAGTTTTGATTTTCACAGTACCTAACTGTGGGTCATGACTGATGCAATAGGCTACCATTCCATCAGGTCCTCTCAATTAATTTTGGGTGACATCCTATCAAAATTAGCGGTCAAGCTGTATTTTTATAGTGGGTCTGCACAGTCTTGCAGCTGCAGCTAAGAAGTTGCCTGAACGTTGTCAAACGATATGGTATATAAGCTGCTGTGCACCCACTCGTACAACATTTGGCTCCCATGGCTTGCGTGTGATGGCCTGTCTCAGACCCGATCTCAGTATTCTTTTGTTGGGCTTCTGGTGCTTTTCACTTTCTTCTAGGCAAGATTGTAAAGATCATGTGGCAGGGATTTTTTAATGTTGTGTGCTGTGTCATGTCAGACTGCTATAACATCAGAAACAATGTCTGAATTATCGGCAACCTCGTCAATTCCAGTGCTGAACAAATCTATTGACTGTTTTACCAGGGTATGCGGGTGATTCAACAGCTTGTTTTTATCTTTTTTCAATTATGTTTACCTCTTTCTCGTCGCGTTGCCTCTACAGTCATGCCTCACTATAGAGTGAGGTTACATCAATTGAAGTCCATCACATAACGATTTATTATATAGGAAGGCCGATATAACAAGGGTTCATTGGGTTTAGAGAGAGGGCCTATGAACATGTAACCTAAAATCTTAAAACAACGTTACTCCTTTAGGCTTGCCTTTGTCGCCCTCAGTAGCACCACACTTTCCGATAGGGGTTGCATCGTTGCCAGACATGATTTCCAAGTCACAAGTTTCTGTATTTTACACAATAAAAAGTTATCAATTTAGTTAATATCGCACACTGCACTATTTGTTACATGTATTTGCGCTCTTATATGGTGATAGCAGTGGTGTTTCAATGGCCTTTCACATACAAAATTTAATGAAAAGCAGATGATCACAGCAAATGTAAACACTGGGCTGCCATCTTGGCTCAATCAGCTGACTGCAAGGCACTGTGTAAGCACGGAAGACACGATTTCCAAGTCACAAGTTATAGTATTTCATACAAAAATTTTTTTTATCAATTCACATAATATCGCACACTGCACTATTTACTGTGCACGCACACTGTTATATGGCGACAGCAATGACATTTAAATGACCTTTCTCGGACAGAATGGAACTCAAGGCAGACAATCACAGCGAATGTAAAACTGGGTGGCCATCTTGGCTCAATCAGCGACTGAGAGGTCTCGTTCTAGCGAATTTGCGATCATTTCACCATCGTTGTTCCAGATATGGGTCAAACTTTTTGTTCATCATTATAACAGATTATCACAGCAACAGACGTATAGCGAGACCTAACTACTTTATGAGCATGTCCAGTGATAAACATCAACTTCTCCTCCTAACCTGAGGCATAGAATCAGATGCTCGGGTGACTCATTAACAAATATAGGTTTGCTTTCAAAACTGATCAGTAGGCACGATGTTCCACAAATCCTCGTTATCCCTACAAACAAATGTCTCTGCCTCCAGGTCTACTCTCTCTTCATCTGGAAGATCTGGAAGAGATATCATTATTTCTGTCACTGAAAGCTATGCAGTGGCCATGTTTGAAAATGGCCTCCTGCATAGAAATACAGTAACACGAGAATGCGCCAGGGCTCCTACAGCAACCAGTCTCCCTCACACCATGCACTGTGGAACCAATGGACGATTATGGTTAATCTGATTGAGCAATCCATTCAAAACTGGCCAGTGGGGTACTTCCGAGCATCACTTTTCTGCAATCTCCAGGTGAGTGCTACTCTCCACTGAGACAGTCCCTCAGTAATACAATGCATCTCGTTCTCAAGGCACGCATTGCACCATTTAGTAGCCTATACTTGTCAGTCCTCTGTGGGAAACTCTCAAGTGTAGTTCCCCTGACTCCAGCCATTGCCGCATTTTCATGAGACCTTTTTAGACCAGTCAAGATCGGTCAAAGTTTTCTGGATTTACTTGATGCTCGCAAGAATGGATTTTATATGAGTAACACCCTTAATGTGTTCCTATTGGCTGGAGGATAAAGTGGGTGGAGCAATGATAGAGTCTGCTGAGTTATGTAAACAGAGAGAACGGAATGATAATTAATCAGTTTATCTACTAATATCATCGTTAATAGCGCACACTGGTTTTGTTTCAACATCATATACTGTATAAGATACTATGACAGCTCGCCAGTGAGTCACCATTAGAATCATGATAATGAGTTCTTATTTCACCATAAAGTGAAATAACTGCACAGCTTAACTTTTAAGTTCAATCGGAACTGTAATATCCAGAGGCAAAGGTTGCAGTACTGGTCGTTAAGGAATTATTACTGTGAAATACTTGTAAGCGCCATCATTACCTTACAATAATCCATAGAGTCACAACATTTACACTTCTCTCCAGACATTATTCTCTCAATAATTCAACCATAACTGGTCAACTTTTAAAATCTGGGTTAAAACATGTATTCATGACAAGAAGCATCTACATTTATATTACTGTCCCATGACACTGTCGGCTGTCATTTGTGCGCAGTTCTGTTTTAAAAATAATATTGAGCTTTTACGTCTGCCTGCCATCTTTGCTGAATCGGCTGTTTACCCTGGGCACTTGATGCTCCTGGCGGTCTTTGCTGCCCAATGCTACCGAGCATCCTTTGTGTTCAGGACTAGGTAACCCAGGCCTGACTCTTGGGCAGTACCTTTAGAGCAGTCCTGACTTATCTAATCTGTCTGAAACTGTCGCGCCAGAACAAAAATGGGACTAGTCTCGTCTGGACTAGACTGATCTGAAAGTCACGAAAATGTGGCTCATCACAGTTATGATTCACTCAAGACGTAAGATCAGTGTCTGCATACTGTCAAGATGAACCATTATATTTTTCAACCTCTCAGATCTGACCACTTCCCTTGTTGGGGCAGCATATACAGCTTCATGTCAGGCATAAGGTGTGCAGTCGACTTAGTAAGCGATCCAGTAAAAAGTTAAGTTCATTTTTATCCCACATCAGGCAACAGCCATCTTTAATGTAAGCATATTCTGAGAATTGATCAATTTGGCAAGATGGCAATTGATTTATTCTGGGTCAAGGATCAGTATGGATCATCATTAATTTAAAAATCTCACAGTACCAACAGTTTGAGCTCGCACGAGTAAAGTGGCTGGAGATCATTTGACAATAGAATGGCTTGTCGATAGACATGGATACATAGATGGATGAAATTAAGGGTTTATGGACAACGTGGTTCAGAAACAGATGTAGTGGAAATCAGTGAGAAATAGTTGGATGTGGTACGGCCATAAGCAGTATATGAAGAGTGAGATATAGATGAAGACAGTCCAAAATTACGGAGTGCATAAGAGCAGGAGTATAAGTCAGACCTTCCAAAAGGCATGGTTTAATTATATACTAATATTTTTGATGTAGTTGTATGCCATTAATTAGAAGGGATTACGGGAAGAAAAGAGGGAGGGCAAGGAACAGTTAATGTCTCTCCACTCAGATCAAAACCACACTGAGAGAGAGAGAGAGAGAGAGAGAGAGAGAGAGAGAGAGAGATGAGTGGTTTGCTGTGGGATGCTGGAAATCTATATGGAGAAATTTATTCTCATATGTCTGTGTTCATTTACTTTTCTTTTAGCTGTATTAGACATGAACGCAATAAATTTTTTGTAAATATTTCATATATATGAAGGGTCTAAACGCGACGTTCACGTGAGAGATCTAGTACTACAGCACAACAGTGTAGACTGTATTGATGGTGTGGCTCGGGGCTGGCTGAGGTACAGTTAAAACGAGTGAGAGTCTCCTGGTGGTCTAAGTGATTCGGAGACAAAGCAGTTCATAGGTCGGCCCCTGGAAGAGTCCGGCTACAAGGTGGAATTATAAATGGGCGAGGCTTTCAAGCACCTCTGCTTTAGCAGTATATTTATGTGTTGCACCTTTATAATCTGTTCGTCACTGCTGTCTTTTTGGCACCAACATAAAGACATAAACACCAAACAGAAGCGTTGTGCCATGTGTAGAAATAAGCTAGCAAGGAAGAGGTAATTGGAAACTCCTTAAAGCCCGTGTCCCATATTCAAGTTCGTCTTCGAGAACGGACCCGATTACCATGATCTTACCCGAGGTATGATCTTGGTGAAATACCACGATCATACTTCAAACGATAGGCCTAAATGGCTATTTCACGACACAGTCACGTTAGTGCTAAGATACACAAAGACATTGCTACGACATCCTACGACACCCTATGGAAGTGTCATATTATCCAGACGACAAACTACGATCATCCCTCAGTTAAAAAATAACGGTCATTTTGACTCCACGTCATGTAAGACATCGCCACGACATGCTGCGACAAGCTACGACAAGCTATGACACGCTACAGAACCGCTGAGTTACCACTAAGATTATCAGGACATATGACGATACACGACAATGGCCGGGATCTTCGGTGCGAGGCTATATATAGAAGGGTGGAGTATCTGAAGTGTTCAGCAGCTGTCTGGGGCAATCAGGGGAGATTATAAGATAGCAAAAGACTTTATTTATAAGTGATGAGAACGCCATTCACCCAACCACCACAGCATTCTCATTTACTCATACATGCACATACACTCTACCACTTCAGATTCGATCGCTCACTTTGTTTAATGAACATATTAAATATCCCACACGTAACCCAAACACCATTGTCATTAAATTAATTCCTGGTTTATTTCCTAACGCTTATTACATTTTGTGACTGAATAATTCAATCCGATCTCCAAGTAATTGTTAAGCACGTCAAGTCACACCTACAACAAACTACGACAACTGTTCCTCTGAACTGTCTGCTAGATGGGCACGTAGTACCCGTCTAGCAACAAACTCTCATCCCTTTTCTGACCAGCTCTCTAATGCAAGAGTTAACCGTTACTCCCAGTCCTTCATTTATGCAACTGGTCAACTCTGGAACTGTCTTCTTCTGTCTGTATTCCCTACTTCCTATGATCTTCAGTCTTTCAAGCGCAGTGTGTCCAGGCATCTCGAAATGAATGGATCTTGAATTTGGT
>JAGKTI010012923.1:0-23830 GCA_018397915.1 Birgus latro
GGTACTCCCAAGGGGAATGGGAATGCTGGTGATAGGAAGAGCTGGAGCTCTTGTTTCCCTAGCTATATAACCATCCCCCTTTGCTGACCTTTTCAGTGTGACACTAACATGGAGAGTAGACCAGTATACTCTCCCAAACACTTCCTCTAACTGTCTCATACACTACACCACATGCGCCTTACATATCACACATTGTACCCCACTATGTCACAGGGGTTGATGCCAGCAAGTTCATGCGGCCAGAAAACTTTGCCTCCACTACCTAGTGGCGGACCTTTTGAGGGGAGGCGTGATGAGGGCTCCACCAGCGTAGATCGTGGGGCCAGGGTAAGATGGGGCTTCAGGCATTGCGGTTCCCAGGCTGTTGCTTCGGCCCAATAGAGAGGGGTGAACCTGAGAGTAGCGCCCCAGGAGGCTACCCTATCAGTGGGTGTATATTGGCGGGGCAGTTACAGTGCCAAGGTGCACTTGGAGGGTGTCCCTGTAGCTGTCCTGGTAAGGTAGTCCAAGGCCAGTACCACAGCCAGTGGTCAAGGCTGGTGGGCTAGGGGTCCCAGATCCATTGCCTGGGCCTGGGACTGTGCAGTGTGTGGGGCCTATGGTATGCCTCTCCCCTTCTTATTTTACTGATTATGACCAGGTTAAAGAATGTAACTTAAAGCAAGCCTGAGGACATTAAATCACCCTGGGAGATGAGAGTGACCGTGGAATGTGGGAAGTTTGTAGAGTGGGGGAAGTGGTTGAGGCAGTAAGTAGGAGGTGGGTGGATGTGGGATGTGTGCAAGAAGTCTGGTATAGCGGTGGATTAGGCAGAAAGATTGCTTGGAGGGATTGTTACTATTTGTTTTTTTTTTGGCAGGGTGGGATAGATGGATATGGGGGTGTGGGTGTGTTGGTTAGGGAGAAATGGTTGGAATATGTCTTGAATGTTATGAGAGTAAGTGATAGGATAATAGTAGTGAAAATTTTGTTCTGTGAGATGGTGTTTGCAGTTGTATCGGCATATGCTCCACAGGCAGGCCTGGATGAGGTAAATACAGATAGATTTTGGGATGACTTAATACGTGTAGTAAGTGGTATGGGGGATGATGAAATTGTAGTATTGGGTGGGGGGGGGATTTAGTCAAGTAGGTGAAGCAGTTCAAGGATATGAAGGAGTACATGGGGGATGTGCATTTGGTACAAGAAATGAGGAATAAGAAAGGATACTCGAGTTTGTGGAAGCAGTGAACATGATTGTGTGCAACACACTTTTTAGGAAAAGAGAAAGTTGATTATCTATGAATCTGGGGGAAATAGCAGCCAGATAGACTATTTCCTTGTCAGGAGGGCTGATAGGAAGTTAGTGAGGGATGTTAAAGTTATAGGGAGCAAGGAGCGTGTACAGCAACACAAGTTATTGTTATGTGACATGGTGCTTAAGGAGCGGGTGATGAAAAAGACGACCTATGCACCTAGGAGGAAAATACGGAAGTTGAAAACCAAGCAGTAAGGGATGCTTTTTGACGCGAGATGAGGAGGTTGGTAGTTCAACGGGAAGACATGGACGGAAGTGTTAATGAACAGTACAGAACCCTGAAGACCAACCTCTTGAGAGTTACTGATTCAGTATGTGGATGGGCAAGAGGTCCACCAAGACATAAAGTGACTTGGTGGTTTGATGAGGGTGTAGAAGCTGCAGTTAAAAAGAAAAGAAAGCTTTTTCGGGAATGGAAGAAGGATGATAACAAAGAGGAATACTTGGCTGCCAAGTGTAGGGCTAGAAAGAGGTTTACAGGGTGAAGTCTGAGTCGCAGAAACTTTTACTTGTTAACCTAAATCATGTGGAAGGGAAGAATATGATTTTTAAGATGGCAAATTAGATGAAGAGGGAGAATGTGGATATCATAGGTGAGCAGTGTGTGAAGAATGATGAAGGAAGGGTTGTGGTGAACAGTGGGGATATTAAAGATGCATGGAGGGAGCATTTCAGCTGATTGTTGAATAAGGAGTTTGACTGGGACAGGGAAGGTTTGGGGTCAGCAGATCCAGTGTATGGCCTTTGGCCATTGATTGACGCTGCTACTGTGAGCGGGGCAATAGGCAGGATGCAGGTGGGGAAGGCAGCAGGTGTGTCTGGGTTGACTGCTGAAATGATGAAAGCCTCAGGAGATATAGGAGTGAGGTTAGTCACTGAACTGATAAATACAGTTTATGTAAGTGTTTTGTCCCAGATGATTGGCTGAAGAGTGTAATCATAAATGTGTGCAAGGGGAAGGGTGATGCCCTGGAAAGAGGAAATTATTGAGACATAAAACTTTTAGACCAGATAATGAAGGTAATGGAGAGAGTTCTAGAAGGTATGGTTAGAGAAAGAGTAAAATATTGATAAGATGCAGTTTGGGTTTATTCCATGCAAGAGGGACCACTGATGCCATATTCATTGCTCAACAGCTTCTGGAGAAATATGTAGGAAAGAAAAGAGAACTGTACTTTGTTTTTATTGATTTGGAGAAGGCTTTTGACAAGAGTCTCTAGAGAGATGGTGAAGTGGGCAGTGAGAGAGCTTGGGGTCAAGGAGTGGCTGGTTAGGGTTGTTATGGCCATGTATGCTCACACTCAGGTACTGGTGAATGGAGATTCAAGTGATGAGTTTTCCATGAACGTTGGTGTGCATCAGGGGTTAGTCTTGAGCCCCTTGTTGTTTATAATGGTACTTGAAGCCCTCTCACGTGACTTCAGAAATGTACTCACTTGGGAGATGTTGTATGCTGATGATTTGGTGTTGATTGCAGAGAATGAATAGGAGGTAGAGGAAAGATTTAGGAAGAGGAGAGATGGTATGGAGCACATTGGTTTAAGAGTAAATGCAGATAAAACAGAAGTGATGGCATGTAGGGCTGGGGGCAGTACTATCAAAGAAGAGTGAGAGTGGCCATGTGCGATTTGTTACAAGGGCATGGGAAGTAATTCCATCTTGTGCAGTGTTTGTGATAAGTGGGTGCATAAGAGAAGTAGTGGTATTAGAGGTAGAATGCAAGATAATGCTGATTTCATGTGTCCTGTGTGTTGGGGAGAGCATGTGGATATTGCCAGGGGTGAAAGGATTGAACTTGTTGGTGAGTCTCTTGAGTGAGTGTAAGAGGTTTATTATTTGGGAAACGTGTTCTGCACTGGAGGTGGGGCAGTAGCTCTGTGGCTAGAGTGAGGAGTGGTTGGAAGAGGTTCAGGGAGCTGCTACCTCTCCTGACATTGAGAGGGCTCTTCCTCCATGCTAAGGGATATTTGTATGCTGCATGTGTTAGGAGTGAAATGCTGTGTGGTAGTGAGACCTGAGCAGTAAAGGAAGAGGATATTCACAGGCTTAAACGTACAGATTAGGTGGATGTGCAGTGTGTCCTTGAGTGCAAGACCTGAGGGGGCTGTGTTTACAATGCAAGAGTTGAGAGGTAGGATGGGACTGGAGTGTATTGGTGTTGTGATGATTAGAGGTAGATTGAGATTGTTTGGGCATGTGGAGAGAATGGGGGATGATAATTGGGTGCAGAAAGTGTTAATGTTGGGAGTAAGGTAGTGAAAGGTAGGTTGAAAAAGACCAGAGATAAGCTCATTGAGTGTGACCCCAGGATTACGGGACTAATTAGGGCAGCTGCCAGAGATCGAGCAGCATTGAGAGCCGTCATTAGGTGACCAAGGCCGACACATGCAAGCATGTTGGAGCTTTCAAAAACGAAAACTATACAGTGTATATACTGTACCTAGATCATGTGTATTATTTTCACATTGTATTATTTAAAAAGACTCAAACGTGTTTGCATGCATCGGCCTTGCCTGGCAGTTCTCTATGCTGATCGATCTCTTGCAGCCTCACTGTTCAGTCCCTTATCCCTGAAGTCACATTCTGTGACCCTGTCAAAGGTCTTACTCAGTCTGCCTCTTGCAACCCTACCCCTGACATTCACACTTCTCGCCTTCCTCACGCAGTTGTCATTATCTTATCCTTTCAGCATGCCCAAATCGTTTCAATCTACCCATCCTCATCACAACACCAATACACTCCAGTCCCTTCTTCTCAGCTCTTTAGTCATAATCCTTTCCCCCCCAGTCCTTGCATTCAGGGACCCACTACACATTCATCTAATCATTGTCATTTCTGTATGTTGAGCCCATGAACACCCTCTTCTGTTACTGCCCTAGTCTCACTACCATATGGCATTAAACAACACATGCCACTTCAGAGATCTCTTAGTACAGAGGAGAGGCAACAGCTCCCTGAACTTCCACCAACCAACCACTCCTTACCTTAGCCACACCTCCAGCATATAACATATCCCCCAAATAACAAAACTCTTCCACACAATAAACAGACTCACTCACCAGCAAGATAATTCTTTCATGCCTGAAAATCTCTACATGCTCTCACAGACTCACAACACACACGAAATCAGCGTTATCTCACAGTCCACTTCTAATACCACTACAGTATATCTCTTATGCACCAGTTTATCACAAACACTGCACAAGATAGAGTTACTTCGCACACCCTTGTGGGTGACCACACATGGCCACACTTTCCCTGCTTTGACAGTACCACCACCAGCCTTAGATTTTTCTCTGCATTTACTCTTGCACCCTTGTGCCCTACTCTGAGTCTCTATTTCCTAACCCTTTCCACTGCCTTCCTTTTATTTTCTGCAACCAATCCCAAGCCATCAGCATACAACATCTCCCATGGAAATCTATTTTCTTTGTGTCTGAAATATGTACACTAGATTCTTGCTGCCCAGCCCAGAATGTATGTAATACTGTATCACTTTCTGACAGGTGCAAGCTCCAGCAGTGTAGACCTGCTACCAGCACCTGGTGCTGGACGAGAGTGGACAGCTGGCCTCCACTCAGATGAAGGCCACGAGGGTGACCTTATCTACCAGTTTGAGGGTGATGCATCTGGAGCTGTGGTGCCACCCTCAGTCCTCCACCACAACCTCACAAACACCTTCACCATCTCAACATGGCTAAAGCACAAGCAGCACCCAGCACTGGACAAGGTTAATCCTAAAGTTTGCTGAATCACAGGGTTACTCACCATTGCTTTGGATGGGAGGTCAGAAACATGCAACACTGAAAATCAGGCTAATGACACAGTAATAATACTTATTGATCATGTTGCTTCTTTATTTTGCTGAAATTTTGCTTTTTGTGTGTGATATCACTTACAGTTTTCTGGTTAAAATGATGATACCTGCACTAGAAATCGGCCTTTAGTATGTTCTTAGATATATGCTGCTGTTTCCTTGAACATACATTATCTCTGTGAGAGTTCTCACAAGCACCTTTGATTTTTTTTTTTTTTTCCAGGATACAAAAAAATCAGCTCTGTGACATCTTATATTTTATTCTTGCTACTACCAGACAGTAAGATTTAGCTTAGGAAACCCGGTAGTAGTGACTGAGCTCATCATCATCATTATCTAATCCTACCTTGTCCCATGAGGAGCGTAGGAGCCCGGGGTTAGGTAAGTTGGTCCTGACATTTAAGATGAGAGTGACCAGCTTCACTCATCGCTGAGTGGCATTACATGAACAGTAAACCCCAACCACCCCTTGGATGTATACTTGTTCAGGCTCAGTTGGATTGGAGCACCTTAATTACCCACTGAACCACCAGGCACCATAATTTGGTTATAAGGTTACCACCTAGTGAAGTAAATGGTTTCCTGGTGTACAGGAAACAGGTAACCATTTATTACACTGGGTGGTAACCATATGACCAAAATATGGCGCCTAGTGGTTTAGTGGGTAATTAAGGTGGTCCAATCAGATTGAGCTCTTACAGGCATATATCCAAGAGGTGGTTGGGGTTTATCGCTCATGTAATGCCACTCAGAGATGAGTGAGGCTGGCCACTCTAATCTTAAATGTCAGGACCAACTTACCTAGACCCAAGCTTCTGTGCTCCTCATGGGGCAGTGCAGGATTAGATGATGATGATAATGATGATGAACTCCATCACTACTACAGGGTTTCCTAAGTTACTGACTGTCTGGTAGTAGCAAGAATAAAATATAAGATTTTACAGTGTTGATTTTTCCAATCCTGGAAAAAAAAAAAAAAAAGTGAAGGAGTTAATGAAGGCAATATCTAATCCCTCCGTTAATCCTATTGGTTCCGTGACTTTTTTATGTACAGTAAGACCTCACTATAACAGACTAATTGGGGCTCAGGCCAGTCCGAAATATGCGAAATTCCGATAAAAGCGACATCCGGACTTACCCCTGCTAATACAGACTTTTTCCGATATATCAGACATTAGTCCGGATTGCATCAGTGGTTTTCACCACCATTGCAGTATTGTACTGTGTTATACCTTCACTACATTAATCAAATGGTATAATAATACTGTACTGTGCACTGAAAAACGTCTTTTACTTGTCTTATTGTGGTGAACATAGCTGAAGTTGTCAAGCAGTCCGGACAGCTTTCTGGCTTTATCGGACTTTTTCCGATATATAGGAGTTTAGTCTGGTAGCTCCTCGAGTCCGATAAAAGCGAATTCCGGTCTACTGAAGTCCGTAATATCGAGGTTTTACTGTATTTATTTATTTATATTCCAGATGAATTCGTTCAGCTTACAAGAGCACTTTAATATAGCATGCCTTCATTTTGCGATGAGGATGTGTTTGAAAAAAATCCAACGCTTAATGACATTGCATCTCGAATCAGTTGGCAGGCCCAGATGGGATGTGCTTTGGCCAAGGGTCACCCACCCAAATTAGTACTGTAGTTATTTCATTTTGCAGCACTTCACTTGTTCCTCGAATTACACCACACTGTTGATCCATCGCTGACAATAACGCACCTGACAGTGACAAGTGCAAAGGCCATTTTTTAACACTCAAATGACTAGACTTGCATGAGAGCGATCATAGAAGTGAAAATAGTGAATGGATATTGACCAGTGAGACTCTTTACAAGATCATTAGTATCGTATAAGTATAAATTCTATTGTATCTCAAAAAATGACCCTAACTTTTTGTCATCAAATAGTGGTTCATTGCATACCAGTTCAGTGTGTAACAAGAGGTTAATGAAGGTTATACAGGTGGCCCTCCACATTCACGGAATCAACTTTCGCAAGGCTTGCAGATTTGAGGATTGCCCCTCTGTGGAACCAAGCTGTGGAACCAAGACTGAATTTAATGGGTATGGTTGTAAGAGGCTTTGATAAATATAAGTGTGGGCAAGTCATCAGCTATTTGTGATATTTTATGCTGCTTTCAGGTCCCAGATATGGCTTATTAGGTACAGTATGTGCACACTTTCTCACAGGGTGATTTGCGGCTATAGAGGCATTTACTGGAGGACGCATCAAACATTCATGGAAAACCCACATTCTCGGGGGTCTGTGTCTCCTTATCCCTGCGAATGTGGAGGGCCGCCTGTATGTAACTACTTCCATATATGACACCTTTCTCATTAGCTTTTTTTAATACAAGGTAGAAAGAACCAAAGGCTAGAAGCCAGCAAACCATTCCTTCCAAGAAAAAACAAAAACAATACAACAGAGAACCAAATTCAAGATCCGTTCATTTCGAGATGGCTGGACACGCTGCGTTTGAAAGACTGGAGATCATAGGAAGTAGGAAATACGGACAGAGGGAGACCGTTCCAAAGTTGACTTGTTGCATATACGAAGGACTGGGAGTAACGGTCAACTGTTGAATTAGAGAGTTGGACAGAAATGGGGCGAGAGTTCTTTGATAGACGGGTGCTACATGCCCATCATAGAGGCAGACAGACAGTTCAGAGGAGCAGTGACCATTGAAGCAGCAATAGAAAAGAGATAAAGATACAGCAGTGCTGCAAAGAGACAGGTTGAAGGGAGCCAGTAAGAGGAGGAGAGTTAATGAGACAAAAAGCCTTTGACTCCACTTTGTTAAGAAGAGCAGTATGTGGGGAGCCTCCCCACACACGAGAGTTGTACTCTAAACAGGGGCGAATAAAACCCATGTATAAAGTCAACAACTGTGCATTGGTAAAGAAGGTACAGAGTTGGCATAGTACACTTAGTCTCTTGGAAGCAGATTTTACAAGAGATGTAATATGATATTTCCAAGATAAATCCCGAGAGAATGAAACTCCAAGTATGTTTAAGGATGATTCAGGATTGAGCTGGATATTATTAAACATAATGGGTACTCCTGTGGAAAATTTTGCAGGGTTGATAGGCGTAAGGACTGAGTCTTTGGTGCATTAAAAATAACAAAATTACTTTTACTCCAGTCAGAGATACGAGCCAAGTCAGACATTAGGTGTGCCACAGCCTCATCCCTTGTTTGTTGAAGTAACTGAAGAGATGGACGTTGCAGGAACTGAATGGAAAGATGAAGGGTGGAATCATCAGCGTATGAGTGGATAGAGTTAGATGTAATGCTAGAAGGTCTTTGATGAATAAAAGGAAGAGAGTTGCTGATAGGACAAAACCCTGAGAAACACCACTGTTGATAGATGTAGGAGAGGAATAGTGGCCATCAGCAATAGCAGCTATAGAACGACCAGAAACGAAGCTATAGATGAAGGCACATAGAAGGATAGAAAGCGTAAGAGGGCAGTTTGGAAATTAAAGATTTATGCCAGACTCGATCGAAAGCCTTTGAGATATCAAGTGCAGTGGTGAAGCTTTCGCCATAATCCCGAAAGGAGGATGACCAGGAGTCTGAAAGGTAGGTGAGAAGATCACCAGTGGAATGTCCTTAACAGAACCCATACTGACAATCAGAAAGAAGGTTGTGATAGGGAAGATGCTTTAAAATTTTTCTGTTAAGAATGGGCTCATAAACTTTCGAGACACAGGATGATAAAGCAATTGGGCGATGGTTAGAGGGTTGAGAATGGTCACTCTTTTTTGGGACAGGCTGAATGAGAGCAAACTTCCAGGAAGAAGGAAAGATACTGGTTGATAGATAAAGGTGAAAGAGTTTACTTTGGCAGGGTGTAAGCACAGAAGCACATTCTTCAGGACAATAGGAGGGAATCCATCAGTCCCATATGCCTTGTTAGTATTGAGGCCAGTGATGGCAGAAAATACTGTACATCAGTTGAAAAAATTTCAATGTCAGCCATGAGGAAGTCAGAGGGGAGAAGTAATGGAGGAACAGCACCGGAATCGTCTAAGGTGGAATAGGAAAAGAAAGTCCGAGCCAAGAGATCTGCTTTATCAGAAGACGAAATAGCTACAGAGCCATCAGAGTAGAAAAGAGGAGGGAAGGATGATGAGGCAAAGTTGTTAGTTGAATATAGTAATACTGGAGATGTCATGAATAAATATAAAGTTCAGTACATCATCAGATTGAAGGGTTAAGGTCTCTCCTAAGCTTAATAAAATTATCAGAATTTAGCAAGAATTCAGTGAAAAAGTACATATCAAATATTCATTATTAGGAATACTGTAGTGCTGAATAATTGTACGGGGTGCAGATTACGAGTTTAGCCTTTAAAAGACAAGCAACATCATTACATATCAACAGTGAAGATTTACATGGATCATTAGATTTAATACCATTTGTATCATGAGGCCCCACCCACAGTGCTGTCCCCACTACTGTCATCCATTGGTGTAACCAGGTACATAAGTTTCATTTTTCCTTGTATTTCATCAGTGATATTATCATTATTGTTTATATCCAAGAGGTGGTTGGGGTTTATTGCTCACGTAATGCCACTCAGGGATGATTGATGCTTGTCACTTTCATCTTGAATGTCAGGACCAACTTGCCTAGCTGCAGGCTTCTATGCTTCGTGTGGGGCAACACAGAATTAGATTATATGTGTTTGTATTGTTATTATTATTATTTACTCTCACCCTCACCCTTCCACCACTGACTTCAACATTCATCGCCATGATAACCATGTAAATGAGCAAGAGTTTGCCATGATTACTCTCATAACTACGGTTTGCCAATAAAAATGGAAATAACCTGCATCTGTTGGTGTAAGAGTACAGTTGTATAGTCGTAACAGGGATGACTTCTGTCAAGCATTGACATGAAGAATGAATTTAACTGTAAGGTGCCTAACAAATCCTTAAACAAGTGGTATAGTATTTTGTTCATTTGCCACTCTTTCTGTACAAGGAGGAAACTCAGTATCTGACAAAATTATAGTACTTGCAGATCATAAGTTTCTCAGTAGCTTGGTTAAGAGTATATTGATGCTTTTTGTACATTATTATTTTTTTTTATACTCCCTCAATCTTTCATGCCTCCTTTTTGCCCTCTGTTTCCATGTTTTCCAGACCCTGTCTCACCCCATCCTTAGGTGGGAAAAGAGGTCAGAATAGTGATAATTTTTTACACCAGTTATTTATCATTGCAGCACACCAAGGAGCACATCCTTTGCTCTGCTGATGACCACAAAATGAATCGTCACCACACAGCACTTTTTGTTCGAAACTGCCGGCTGATCTTACTGCTTCGTCGTGAGGCTACTCAGGCCAATCTCAACACTTTCCAACCTGCCGAATGGCGCTGGAAGCTGCCTCAGGTAAGTTGAGACTGGTTAACATAAAGTAAGGAGGTATATTTAGGGAGTGTAGCAGAGAAGACAGGTTTGGGCTGGGTAGGACTGTGTATACCGTATTTAATTGAAATAAAGAACTGATAGGTCATTTATGATTTGCATTAGTATACCGTACATTGTTTTGCAAGTTACCGTAATAAATTGAATTGTTTATTATCATCATTCCAAGCACTTTTCTGTGTTGCGCTGTTGCTTGTAATGTTTTCAGTTGATTGAATAATAATGTATGAATGTTTGTGGTGGTGCAGTATTGAGAGCTGCTTGCCCCTATGGAATCCCCATTTTGGAAATTATTTGTGACATTCTTGGACTTACATGAACATACTAGGTTTTAGGGATACTTTTAAATTTAGAATAGAGTCTGATGAAGAGCATGAGCAGACTTGGTTGGTTTGCTGTGTTATATTTTGACATTTTTGTAAATAAAACTTTAGATTCTTAGGAAATCAACTGTTGTTGAAGAATGTGAAAAAAATTTATAAGTTCTGCAGTGGCCACATGGTACTAAAGTACTTGTGTTTATTTTATTTTATTTTAATTTTTTAAGGGTTGATATAGTGACAAACTAAAATTCTGAAGTCTGTTTTATATTAACTAATGAATTAGCCACGTTCTGTACATTAGAGCATGAGTGTTCACTCTTGCTGAGATTTCATCTCGACAGTTATGGAGAGTGGAGGGATATGATACTTACAGTAGGTGGATTCCTGCAGAACAAGTATGTTTGTTATTATTATTATTATTATTATTACAGTAAACCCTTTATAAGCCGAACTATATGGGGCTCTACCCTGGTTCGAATAACTGATTATTGCGGCTTACCGAATTTTCACCCCCCAAAGTTGCTAAATTACTGAATTTTCACCCCCCAAAATTGCTAAATTACTGAATTTTCACCCCCCAAAATTGCTAAGACAATACCTATTGCTTGTCCTTTAAACACTAAATTAAAGAAGCATATATAAATAAATAAGTTATGACAAAAAACAATTTAGTGCATTTCGTTTCGTTTCGTTTCATTTTTGAAGGCTCCAACATGGTTGTATGTGTCGGCCTTGGTCACCTAATGGCGGCTCTCCACGCTGCTCGATCTCTGGCAGCCACCCTATTCAGTCCCTTAACCCTTAAGTCACATTTAATGACCTCGTCCCATGTCTTTCTCGGTCTACCCCTCCCAACCCCTCCCCCAGTATTAACACTTCTCACCCTCTGCACCCAATTATCATCCCCCATCCTCTCCACATGTCCAAGCCACCTCAGCCTACTTCTCCTCATCACAACACCAATACACTCCAGTCCCATCCTACCTCTCAACTCTTCTATCGTAAACCCAGCCTCCCCAGGCCTTGCACGGAAGGACGCACTGCACATCCACCTAATCATTGTCATTTCTGTACGTTTAAACCTGCGAATATCCTCTTCCTTTACTGCCCAGGTCTCACTACCATACAGCATTACACTCCTAACACATGCTGCATACAAATACCCCTTAGCACGTAAGGAGAGTCCTCTCAATGTCAGGAGAGGCAACAGCTCCCACACACACATACATTTAACCTCTTCAGTGCTGGGTGTATTTTCATTTTGTTCTTGCTGCCACCAGACAATTTTAGTCAGTGTAGGTTGGATCTGTGGAAGTGCACGGGGTTGGTACAGCCTTTGTTAGCCCCTTCAGTATGTGAGTCCAGTCCTGAGTGCCATAAAATCGGCTGGAGGAAGCGTAAATAAAGTAGAAATAGACGTCACAGTACTGAAGTGGTTAATTGGTAGAAAATAATTCACAGAGGCAGTACAGACTGTCGGTAACGTGTGTTGGAGATGGATTTTCACCCCCCAAAATTGCAATAACAATACTTATTACTTGTCTTCTTAACACTAAAGTAAATGAGCATATACAGTGTATAAATTAATAAAGAAAGACAAAAAAGAAAGAATTCAGTGCACATAATTTGCCTTTCGTCAGAGGCAGTAGATCGTCGGCAGTTTGTTTTGTTTTGGAGACGGAGGTGGTTTAACTCACACTTGAACGTAAATTCTAAAAAGTACCCAGTATTTATTTCACTCTATATTAAGAACTAAACTTAAATGTAATCACTATAATAGACTGCAGTGTAACACCTTTTGTTAGATGCAGTAGATTCTTTGGCAGTTTGTTTTGTTTTGGAGACAGGTGGTTGAGTTCATACTTTAACGTAAATTCTTATCAGTACCCAGTATTTATTTCACTCTATATTAAGAACTAAACTTAAATGTAATCACTGTAATAGACTGCAGTGTAACACCTTTCGTTAGAGTCACTAGATTCTTCGAAGTTCGGCAGTTTGTTTTGTTTTGGAGACGGAGTTGGTGGAGCTGGGTGAGTTCAATTCTAAACAGTACCCAGTATTTATTTCACTCTATATTAAGAACTAAACTTAAATGTAATCACTGTAATAGACTGCAATGTAACAGTTTCAGTAATAATAGTACTGAACTTTAATCATGATCACTACTGTCACACGCACATTTTTTCTTTTTTTCTTTTTAAGCTTCATTCCTTTACGACTAGAGGTGCCAGTATCACTTCTTTTAAGCTATGAACCTTCCATGGCAAGGCAGAAAGCAAAAGGAGAGCACTGTTCAGCACTAGATGACAGTAAGAATGGCGCAACTACCGTCTCCAAAAGCAAGCAGCAGACTGGCGCCACGTGTCCGCCTAGCGCCATTTCTCCCCCTACTTTCGCATTTCGGCCTACTTTCACATTTCGGCCTACTTTCATACGTGGCCTCGGCCTGAGTTCGGCTAGCTGAAGATTCCGGCTTCTAAAAGTTCGGCTTATGCAAGGTTTACTGTATTATTATTATTATTATTATTAAAGAGGCTCCAAAGGAGTGCTGGCTCTTAATGATAAAGATCATTATAGACTTGACACCCAGAGTACAGTACAGGGGTTATATTTTTGTTTAAACTGCTTACCCATTCTACTGTACAGTGACTGTAATTCAGCATCATTGTAAATGTATTTAGACATTCCATGAGGCTGTTTATTATTTGTTTATTTTTTATTTATTGTATTTTTTTTTTTTTTTAATCAGATACAGAGTTTAGAAGTCTGAAACACAGTCCAATGCTGAGTGCTGATTACTGGATAAGAAAAATCATATAGAAGAGCAGATCTTTTCATTAGCAGAACACAGTACAGTACTTGTAGCATTGACCTGTGTTTGAAGCTTTTGTATTGACACACACACACAGAAAGCAAACAATTGCAGAAGCATGGATGTCACCTGTTCTCAGAGAATTGAGGATTCCACTGCAGTGAGCCAGTTGATTGTAAACCCAGATTCAGTGAGAGGGAGGTTGTGCATGTAATTCTTTGTGGTTTACTGGTCTCTCTGGCAGGGGACTGATGATGACATTAAGTGCTAGCATTTTCAGATCTTGACCACCAGGTGTCTGTAGGTAGATATTTTTTTTAAGTATTTGTTGTTCTCCCATTTAAAGGAAAATGGTTCATCATATAATTTTTTAGCCCATATTTGTTTTGAGTAATAGTTCTTTAGTTTTCTTCTGAGGAATATCATCAGTGATTGAAGCTTTGGTATCTTTATTACCCTTTTAGTTCATGCTGCTTGGGAGTGGAAGCTTAACCTGTAATAAACTAACCTTCATTGGTTTTTCACTGTTGATGCTTAAATTTGACTTGGCTTAAGTATGAGTTTAAGGTAAAGGTTAAAAAATAAGTGGTTAAAATGGGAGATAAAAAAAGACTGATTGCTGTTGTTCTTGCAGGTTTGTGACAATGAATGGCACCATTACTCAGTCCATGTCAAGTTTCCAGAGGTGACACTGTATGTAGATGGACATCTCTTCAGACCAGAGAGTGGTGAGAGTCCTGAGGTAAGTCATATGAGTTCAGGTTGCTTAAGTATGTGATGCACTACCCTTGGTTATGAGGGTTCATACTCATGTGTACAGGAAATAGTGCAGCACGAAACTAAATTGCATTTTTGTGTCCCTTTTGTCAATGGAATCCAGCTTTGTACAGTTTTATGTACAACACACACACACGGACGAGCAGCCACAGCGAGAAGACGTGTCTCAAACCACCTCTCAACGAACCCTAAGTAGTTTTCAGGAATTGTCTTGTCTCCTTCAGTCTTGTTCAAAATTTGAGGTATTGCAAGTTATTATAGTCTCCCAAAAATGTAAAGAACTATTGTCAGTAAATATACATGAATGTTTTGTAGGAATTTTGGGAACAGCTGTTCAGTTTAGTACTGCAACCGACCTTAAACATGGCCGTCAGTGTAAACATTGGGGAACTGGAATTTCCAGGATTTGACAGTGAAACAATGTGTTGTGTTATGGATTTAGTCAAAACGTTGATTATGAGAATTAGTGAACTAGAAAAGAAAGTGGAGGATCTAGTATCAAGAAACATGCCTGAAAATACCGAGAATACTATACAGAGTTTGGTACAGGCCAATGAGACAGCGAACCAGGAGATCAAGAATTTGAAACGAGAAAATATTGAATTAAGGAGAAAACTAGAAGAGAGCAGTAACAAAACAGAGAAGGTAAGTAGTGTGTTAGAAGAGCAAAAGGCAAAGTGGGCACATGTGGAAGAAGAACAGAAAGAAGTGGTCAGTTTAAAGGAAATTATTCAGGAAGAAAGGGAAATGAACAAGAAAAAAATTGAAGAAAATGTAGCATAAATATTGAAGAAAAAAGAGAAAATAGCGAGAAAAACAGTAGAAAGGAACAGATGTGTCGTAATATTTGGAAACAGGGAGGAGAAAGAAAAAGTTAGGTCTGTGAGACTCGAGAGAGACTCGAAGGTGAGGAAAATATTGGGCAAGATCGATCCCGAAGGAAACAAGTGGGAAAAAGAAATTGTGGAAGTAAGGAGGATAGGGCCATATAAGAAAGGGGAAGCAAGACCAATTAGAGTTAAGATGTCATCAGAAGGTGTAGTAAATGATATACTTAAGGTGACCTGGAAACTAAATAAAGAGGCAGGGATGGAAAATATTATAGTAAGAAATGATTTGAATGAAGAAGAAAGAGAAGTTTTAAAATCTTTGAAGGACCAAGTAAAGGAAAAAAAATGACAGGAAGACAGAGGAAGAATGTAAAACTTTTTTTTGGAGAGTGATGGATATGAAAGCAAGGAAGTGGTACGTGAAGAACTAGAAGTGAAGGAAACAAAGGGGATGGATATGAATATGAAAAAGAGAAGAATGAATAAAGATAAAAACAGTGCAGCAAATCTGAGTATCATGTACAGTAATGTAGATGGGTTAATATCTAAGAAAGGGGAAATTGGAGATTATTTAAATGAAAATAAACCTGAAATTGTTTGCTTAGTAGAGACTAAATTGCCCCGAGATGTTGATACAAAATTATTTGGATGGAACAATTATAAGATTTGGAGGAAGGACAGAGAAGGTAAATTTGGGGGAGGTATAGTGATATTAACCCGTAATGACCTAAGAGCAAAGAATATAGAAATTGAAAATACCATAGCTGAACTTTTGGAAGTTGTAATAGAGGACAGTTAGGGAGAAAAAATGGATGCAATAATTTTTTATATGCCCCTCAAAACTAGGGCATGGACCAAGGAAGATTACAAACAGTTAATAAGAGATTCCATTACTAGGCTAAAAATGTTAGTTGAACGAAGAAATAGAATAATATTAATGGGAGATTTTAACTGTAGAGAAGTTGATTGGGAAAGTATGGATGCTGGGAACAATGAGGAATCATGGGGAAATAAATTAATGGAAGTGGTGATGGAAAACATGTTAACCCAATTGATCGAAGAAAACACAAGAATTAGGGGTGACGACGAACCATCCAGGCTCAACCTAGTATTCACAAAGGACCCCAAATGATGTGAGGAGCATAACCTACCAGTGCCCCTCTGGTAAAAGTGACCATTTGGTAATTGAGATGGACGTGGTAGGAGTAAGGGAAGGAGAAAGAGATGAAAAACACAGAGAAAATAGATACAATTATGAGAAGGCAGACTTTGCTTCCCTGAGGAACTTTTTCCAAAATGTAGAATGGAGTAAAATAATATGATCACAAATGTTGATGAGAAATATGAGTTTTTGACAGAAGTATATAAAACAGGAGTTTCTAAGTATGTCCCAAAATTTTCTGCAGCTATGGAAAGGAAGAAAGAATGGTTTAACATGGACATGTGGAGAGGATGGGGGATGATAATTGGGTACAGAGGGTGAGAGGTGTTTATATTGGGGGAGGGGTAGACCGAGAAAGACATGGGACGAGGTCATTAAGTGTGACTTAAGGGTTAAGGGACTGAACAGGGAGGCTGCCAGGGATCGAGCAGCGTGGAGAGCCGCCATCAGGTGATCAAGGCCGACGCATGCAAGCATGTTGGAGCCTTTAAAAATGAAAACGAAAAACAAAAACGTAGGATGGCACAAGAGGCAAAAAAAAAGCATGGAATAAAGTGAGAAGAAGATATAGTGAAAGGGCTTGGGAGGAGTACAAGTAGGTAAGAAATGAATATGTAAGGGCACGGAGAGAAGAGGAAAGGAAATACGAAAAAGAGATTGTATCTAACTGTAAAAAAGAGCCAAAACTATTTTATAGGTTTGTAAATGGTAAAATGAAAGTTAAGGACAGCATAATACGACTGAGGGATGGAGATGAAACATACGAAAGAGAGGAAGACTTTTGTGAAATAATGAACATCAAGCTGCAGTCAGTTTATGAACTGGAAGACAAATTTAAGGAGCCTGAAATGGAACCCAGGCTGACGGGAATGGCCGAAATTACAGTTGACATGAATGAGGTGCTACAGCAGATGAAGGATTTGGATGTGAGAAAAGCAGTGGGACCAGATGGTGTGGCTGGATGGATCCTGAAGGAATGTGCCGACCAGTTAGTGTGGCCAGTTTATGTCATCATCAAGACCTCACTTGAAAATGGACAGTTTCCTAAAGACTGGAAAAGAGCAAGTATTGTGCCAATCTTTAAGGGAGGAGATATGGAGGATCCACTTAATTATAGACCTGTGTCACTTACTAGTATTGTAAAATCAGTGAGAAAGTTATTAGAAAAAGATGGATAAAGTATTTAGAAGAAAATGAAGTGATAACACCAAGACAGTTTGGTTTTAGGGAAGGAAGATCATGTGTTACTAACCTATTAAGTTTCTACAGTAGGGTAATAGATGTCGTACAGGAGAGAGAGGGATGGGCGGACTGTGTCTATCTGGATCTTAAGAAAGCATTTGACAGGGTGCTTTATAGGAGACTATTGTGGAAGTTGAGGACCTTTGGAGGGGTGCATGGGAAACTATTAAAGTGGATGGGAGATCATTTGATAAGAAGGCAGATGAGAACAGTAATTAGACAAGGTTTCACAATGGAGAAATGTGACTAGTGGAGTACCCCAGGGCTCTGTCCTGGCCCCAATTATGTTTCTGATATATGTAAATGATTTGCCAGAGGGTTTGAATAGTTACATGAGTATGTTTGCAGATGATGCTAAAATTATGAAACATATTAACTGTATAGATAGTTGTAAAGAACTGCAAGAGGACTTGGACAAACTACACAGCTGGAGCCAGACTTGGAAAATGGACTTCAATGCCAAGAAGTGTCATATATTAGAAATGGGAATAAGTGGAAGAAGACCACACTGGACACATAAAATGGGTAGTGAAATAATTAGTAAAAGAAAGGATGAGAAGGACTTGGGAGTGATTATTTGGGATGACTTGTCACCAGAAAAGCATATAAACAAAATCATTGGGGAAACTTTTAGATTACTGACCAATATGAGGGTGGCTTTTAATTATATGGATGAGGAAATGTTGAGGGAGTTGATAGTGACCATGATAAGACCAAGACTAGAGTATGTGGCGGTGGTATGGTCACCTCATTTGAAGAAACATATTGATAAACTAGAGAGGGTTCAGCGGATGGCAACGAAGATGATACCACGTTTAAGGGAACTCACCTACGAGGAGAGATTGGAAAAACTGAAGTTACCAACACTGAGTGAGAGAAGGGAAGGAGGTGACTTGATCACGATATTTTGAAATGTAAGAGAATTGGAAAGGGTGGATAGAGAGGATCTTTTTGTGCTGGATGATGGAAGAACAAGAGGTCATGGCTTCAAGTTGAGGAAAAGTAGATGTCTTAATGATCTCAAAAGGTTCAGTTTCCCGAACAGAAGCATAAGTATTTGGAATGACTTAGACGAAGAGGTGGTGCAGGCGAAAAACATTAGATGAATGTAGATATGGAGACAGGACAACACGAGCTTAGCTCAATTCCCGTATACTACAAATAGGTAAATACACACATGCACACACACATACACACACACACACACACATGCCTGATTAATTTGTTTGATAGGTAGATGGTTAGATATATAGGTAGATACATACATGCATAGCAATGAATCTATCTTCTCAATTATCGTTTTTTTATCTTCATAAAAACAGATGATGTATTTAGGTTTTAAATTATACTAAAATATATATTTTCAAAGGTTACAATGAAGAGTTGGAAAGAATACTCAGTCACTAAAATGTATGTGTGAATTTATATTTTTGCTCTAAAATCAGAGTGATATAGTTTCTGACAGACAGATGCTTTTGTCCCAAGAATATGCTTTTGCCTGATGTTGGTAAATTCATTATATGCTGAAGTGTATGCAGAATCATGTTGGGTCATCTTAGTTTTTTTTTTTTTTTTTTTTTTTTTAAAGCGGGAAATACCTCATTTTCCAAAGAGGGGAGTGCCTGGTGTTAGTTTCATCATCATTGTCATCAGCCTGTAGACATTAGAAGGTATACTGAAAATTTGAGAGTGTTGGATTTTCTCTTTGAGTAAGTGACACTAAGATTTGTTTGTCTTGGCTTTAGGTAATTGATGATTGGCCTCTGCACCCCACCCGTGGCATTAACACAACCCTCTCCGTTGGTGCTTGCTGGCAGGGTGAGAATGTTGTGTTGTGTTCAGTCTGTCACATTGTGATGATTGTATGATTATGTTAGGACTACAGTATTAATATTATTTCTTTAACTCTTAATCCCAGGCAGTTTATCCTTTGTAATGTGGGTAATGCCAAGCAGTTTTGCATGGCATTGACAAACCTCCTAAGGTCTAGGGGTTAATTACAGCAGTGTTGGTAGTACTGTACTTTTTTTTTTTTTTTCCTCATAGTCAAACTCATTCACCTACTGTACAAGTGTTTGAAGAGATGGACTTTTAACAATAACATTATCATATTCATCCTAACCTAGTAAACCATATATTCTTGGAGTGAAGAAATCTAGATCATAGCTTATTGATCTCATTCACAGTGTTTGTTTATTTCATATTGTAAGGCTTGAATATGCATGCATGTGTAAGTCTTCTTCACTTGTTGGTGGCTTTCCATGATACATGAAATTGATTCAAGGAGAGAAGATCTATCTTTCAATCTATTGCCAGATGCCTTAATCCCGTAATGGGTGGCTACAAAAAAATCGCCTCCATGTTGCCCTGTCCCCCGCCTTTTCACTGCCCTGCTCCCAGCTGACACCCCCCTGTCTTATATACCTC
Source organism: Birgus latro (assembly GCA_018397915.1). NCBI lineage: Eukaryota > Metazoa > Arthropoda > Malacostraca > Decapoda > Coenobitidae > Birgus > Birgus latro. The sequence continues at coordinate 20,134 of JAGKTI010012923.1, forward strand.
TCCACTCCATCCCTCCATCTCATCCTTGACCTCACCCTTCCCCCTTCCACCTCACTCACATACACTTTCCTCGTCAGTCTCTCACTATCCATCCTCTCCACATGGCCGAACCACCTCAGTCTGTTTCTCCTAATGCTTCCTGTCATATCCACATCCACACCACAATGCTCCTTCACTTCCTTATTTGGCAGTCTGTCTCATCATGTGACCCCACGTGCTCGTCTCAAATAACTCATTTCCACTGCTGTCTCTCTAGACTTCTGTCCCTCCAACAATGTCCACACTTCACTTCCATATGTTAGAGTTGGTATCACAATACTGTTATGAAGTAACTTTTTGACTTCCATGCTCATTTCTCTCTTTCTTATCACTGCTGTCAAGGAACCAGCAACCTTTTTTCCTTGATGCACCCTTTTCATCACACTACTCAGGTACTTAAATTCACTCATATTTTCCATTTCCTCCTTATCCAACCTCACTGTACATTCACTGACTTCATTTCTCTCGAAGACCATAACTTTAGTCTTCCCTACATTGATGTTTAGATTCCATTTCTTACACTCTCCCAAACTCATCCACCAAGCCTTGCAGCTCCCCTTTGCCTTCACTTGACAACACAGTATCATCTGCAAACAACAGTACAGGGAGTTTCAGGAGAGATGTTTGTGGTAAAATCTTCCTCTCCTCCTCTGCCAAATGAGGTTTTTCTAGCCCAGGTGCTCTGTGAAGTCATATTTCTACAATAGTGCAAAGAAGGTTATCTTATATAACACATTACCATCACCAGTATTCCATTGGAGGATGGTGTGCAGTAGGAGTCAGATAACACAGAAAAAAGAAAGCATATAGGTGTGAGAATATCAGCAGCATGCCCACTGAAGTTAGCCTTATCCTCATTGACACATTTTTCAAGTCTTCTGAGTAATTGGTACCAGCTTACAAGCCTAATCATCTGCAATTATTTTTTCAAAAATTTTATTATAGAAGTAATTTGCTTACACAGACCAGAAAATTATTCTGTTGACTGTTAGTTAAAGATGAGGATTGTCACGTGCTTTTCAGTATTTACTTCATGCAACCAGGTTGTTCCACCATCTATTCTTAACTGAAATTCCTTGCATTCTTACATATCACACACTTATGCACCACAGTCATCCACCTTCTTGGTCATCTGCTCGTTCTCTCACCTTGAGACTCATTCGCTTATGCCTGTTTCTCCATCCTGTCCATATCCACTCTTTTAACCCGCCCAGTCCGACCACTTTTTTACCCAACCCACCCTCAGAGCCCAACCGATTTTCAACTTGTCTTTTTTTGGCTCAAACCTCCACTTTTGGTGAGAAGCATCAAAAATTCATAGAGAAATTGCCCTCCTGAGCTACATGTGACAGTCAGCCTTACCTTTCGATCTCTGCAGGGTGCCTGGCTTCAAAGAAAATGAACTATGGGAGGGTTAACTAATTCAAGCCACTTTAAATTACATATTTATTTATTTGGTACGAATTTATGTGTAGTACAAGACTATATTGGTTTTCACACAATAATATAGGCAACATAAGCATTGTTCATTCACCAAAAACACCGACATATGGCTCCTTCCTTTACGACATTACCACCTTATCACTTCTGTTTGTTTCTTCCTCTAGCTTCTTTATTTCTTTGTCCTCTGCCTCAGGAATCAATTTCACCTTGAATTTTGTTATTGGAGAGACCGTGGAGCAACAGGTCTTTGCTGGCCAGGTTGCTGCTATTAGGTGAAATGCCGAGTGAGAGGGGGGGGAGGAGGGGTTAGGTGGGGCTAGGTAGTATCCCTGCTTGACAACAGGTAGAGGAAGGTCTCCCACAAAAGCAAACCAAAAATCACCCGAGAATCTTGAAAAATGTGCAAACACTGGCCTTACAATTGACTGACGTACAATGCACGTCGGTGGGTCTGAGCATGAAAAAAAGTGGTGACGTGCATCATACGTCGGGGGGACCTGGGGGGGGGTTAATATAAGCATACCATCTAAGCTCCATAATTTTTGCATTTCACTTTTTCTTATCCTAGCCACTCTACTCATATGACTCATTCCTCAGCAGTTCCATTTCCGTGGCTTGTACTCGTAACTTTTTGCATTCATACCATACAGGAGTAGACTGTAGCACCAGTCGAGCAGGGCAGTACTCCCAAGGTGGATGGATGGCTGATGACAGGGAGAGCTGGAGCTCCCATTTCATCAGCCTTCAGGACTTGTTCCTGACCATCCCCCTTTGCTGAACTTTTTCAGTGTCTCAGTAACACAGAGAGTAGACCAGCATGCTCTCCAATACAAGTTTCTCTAACTGTCAACACCAAACTACATGCACACTACACACTACACTTCCTTTTCAAAATTTGAAAGGAAATGGCTCACAAAAATCATGCCTCGGAGTCCCCAGTGGGGGGGGACCATAAATGCCCCCACCATCCGCCCCTCTCCCGGTGATGACTCTCAGAGCTGCTTGGAACCACTGTCTGACTCACTCACTCCTTCATTTCTGTAACATTCGCGGCCTTTCCTCTAACTTTCACTCTGTTGAACACCACCTCTTCTCCTCTAAACCTCACCTTCTCTTTCTCTCTGAGACTCAGCTGTCTGAGGCAACTGACAGCAAACCCTTTTCTGTATTCTCCTACTTTCTCTACTCTCATTTCAAAGCCAAAGGTGCTTGTTGCATATATTTATGCAACGATCTATCTTGCTCTCGTGTTCCTGAACTTGATTCTTCTGAATTCTCTACCCTCTGGCTTCGGCTTTCCTGTCATTCTCTGACTAAATATGTGCTGTTTACTTATCTCCTAATTCTGCTGACTATCAAAAATTCTTTGACTATCTTACTTCTACGATGGAACACATTCTATCCATTTCTTCTTTCTCTAAAATCTCCATTCTAGGAGATTTTAATGTTCACCAACACCTTTGGCTCTCCTCTCCTTTCACTGATCCACCTGGTGAACAAGCCTACATCTTTTCTATCCTTAATGACCTAGAGCAGCTTGTACAGCAACCTACCCATATCCCTGACCGCCTTGGAGAGAGTTCCAACATACTTGACCTTTTCCTAACAACTAATCCTTCTGCTTACTCTGTTAATCTTTTTTCTCCGTTGGGTTCCTCTGATCATAACCTTATTACCTTAACCTGTCCTATTGCTCCAGTACAGCCTGTGGACCCTCCAAAGAAATGTCGCCTGTGGCACTTTGGAGCTGCAGATTGGGAGGCCCTCAGGCAGTACTTCTTTGATTTTCCTTGGAATGATTATTGCTTCCATGGCCGGGAGCCATCTGAGTGTGCCTTGCACATTACGGAGGTTATTCTCTTGGGTATGGAAGCATACATTCCTTTCTCATATCCTGTGACTAAAGCAAGAAAGCCTTGGTTTAATCACGCTTGTTCTAATGCTGTCCGCAACAAGGAGAGGGCCTGTAAGAGATACTGGAGCCAACCCACCCCTGAATCACATCTTTTATATTTTTCTGTCTGGAATCGTGCTAAGTCTGTTCTTCTCTCTGCTAAAAATAATTTCATCCGTGCTAAATGTTCTCAACTCTCCAACTCGAATTCTTCTCGCTCCTGGCATCTTGCCAAAAACCTTTCTAACAACTTTACCTCATCATCCTTCCCTCCTCTTTTCTACTCTGATGGCTCTGTAGCTATTTCTTCTACTGATAAAG
>JAGKTI010012924.1:5528-23830 GCA_018397915.1 Birgus latro
TCCCACATCGGTGTTTCTTTCTCCAATTGGTCAAGGAAATGTGAATCATAGTTGTGGTGTGGATATGGATGTGTTAGAAAGCATTAGGAGAAATATACTGAGGTGGTTTGGCCATGTGGAGAGGATAGAGATTGAGATATTAAGGAGAGTGTATGTGAGTGAGGTGGAGGGGGGGGAAAGGGGTGGGGGAGAGGGAGGGGGAGACTGAGGATGAGATGGAGGGATGGAGAGGTATATAAAAAGGACTGTGTGAGCTGGGGGGAGGACACTGAAATGGCAGGGGACAGGGCATATGAACCATTTCTGATAAGTTAATAACAATGTGCATCCTCAAGGGAGAACTGTCATCACAAAAAGGTAAACAGAGTTTGTTTCTAAACCCATTCACTCCAGATCTCAGATGGTATCAAGAATCAAATACTGTATCAGTAAAAAAGACTCATCATTCAGAGCATCAACCCCTTGATTCTAGGACACATTCTTTATTCTTTCTGCTACTATACAATTTTAAATTCACCTTACAAAAGTCCTCAAACTGAAAGGACCTCACCCATTCACATGCTTTATCCTAAGGTGAATGGCAGTCTGGTAGATGCAAGAATGAATAATAAAATATGAATAATAAAATGTTACCTGTTTCAATAAAAATGTCACCAGATTCAAGGGTTAGTGACTACATGTATAAGCATCCTCAGCCCAGTGATAGGATGGTGATCAATTACAAGGTAAGACCTTATCGCTCTTACCTCAGCCACATACACTCACACTCTTATCAAGTTCAGGGTTACACAGATAACAATGACCATGGATGCTCTCTGACCATTTTTTACACTTTCTCTCCACTTTCTTCCATCAAATCATTCATACTCTTTTTTCAACTGTCGTACTGTATTCACCTTTTCTAACTTCACATAGGCTACACATGGAAGACTTTAACCTCCTTCGACAATGACATCATTTTTTACTTCAAGGAGGCTAACCCCACATGGCTGTATTTAACTAAATGGAAAGGTCTTGCAGCAAAGAGGTTAACAATGGCTTTCTCTAACTCCTCCAGTTTGAAAAGTCTATCCTTGGCTAAACAAAACTGTTAAAGGGGATAAAGATGAGATATCCTGTACTTCCATGACTTTAAGAGCAGTTTCTAGTCTAAATGATGTATTATCAGTAGGTACGCACAGTACGGCAGTTTATGTGCGGCAGAGGAGGTTGCTTACTAGGAATTCACGTACTGTGAATACATGAACTTATGGGAAAAATTACATATAGGCAACACCTCCCTTCATCGGTAACCGTTGAGACTCCTTTCAGACCTAAGTATTGTACTGTACAGGGAAACTATCTAAAACATATTACCTAAGATAAAGTAAACCAACAAGATTATGGCTTTACTAAATTAACAAGGATATGGCTTAACTAAACCAACAAGAATATGGCGGCTCACCTTAACCCAACACGACAACAATCTTGATGGACGTAAGAAGGAGATCCGAGGCAGGGTGAGGCACCTTGCGTGCACCTCCTGCACCACCCGCCACACCACCTTCCTCACCACTCTCGCCACTGGCACTTTTGACACTTTCACTTGTTAATGTACTCACTTCGTTCTTAAACCCTTCAAAGTCTATTTCTGACACCTAAAACATTGCATCAACCTCTTGATCTTCCCCAGGAAATGGCTCTTCTGATGTTGAAGGGAATGATTCCTCACTTTCTTGAGGCCGCAGGCAATGGGTGATGAGGGTTTGCTACCTTCTGTTAACCTCCTGGTTGTGACTGTCTGTGTAGTAGCGGAAGGTTTTGTCCAGTGAAGTCATCACTTCCTCCACTTGCAACTGACAGTGTTCGTTGTCCTTGAACTCTTCCTTGAATTTATCTAAGGCACACAGTACCCGGCTGATCATCATCAGCAAGTCTCCACTCTCCATCACTGGTGGTGCTGGCTGTTCTGCTGCGGTCTCTTGCTCTCAGCCCTGGATTTGGGCCACTCTTCACTGCCGTCTTACCTATTATGAGTTCAATTCACGTACTATTAAAAAGTACAAAAAAATTCGAAAAAAATAGGTCCTTGTGTACAATGAGATTCGCGCACTGTGAGCTCGCGTACTATGCGTACCTACTATATACAACTGTATCGGGAGCAAGATACGGTGATTAAAAAATGGAGGATTATTACTGTACTGTATGAGAAGCAAAGAACAAGGTACAGAACTGTTATTAAATTTCAAAAGAGCAGGATACACTAAATCACAAAACTGACAATGGATATGTAAGCAAAAAAAAAATGTATGCACATGCGAACTCACTCATTCCCCCACTGCCCCCACTCTCTCTCTCTCTCTCTCTCTCTCTCTCTCTCTGACACACACACACACACACACAAAGCAGCTCAAAACCAGCAACTTACTCCATACAGGGAAGTGACAAACTTGCCACTCTTGGCATTGTAGACATCCAACTTTTCAACCTATGGGGAAAAGAAAAAAAAGAATTAGTGACATCATAATCACCATCATCCACACTAGTCACCATCAATCTAACTTCTTACCTACCTAAAGATGGGGTGAGACAGAATCTAGATATCTAAAAAAACATAGAAAGAGAAACCATGAATGTCGGCAACTATCCACTTATGCCCAGAAAATGGGATAAATCACTGTTCTCAACCTGATATGTGTGTTCCCCTGGGGGAGGAAAGAGTGTGAACAATTTCGAAAGGGAGCACAAGGACTCAGAGCAAAAATGTGCACGTGTGTGTGTGTGTGTGTGTGTGTGTGTGTGAGAGAGAGAGAGAGAGAGAGAGAGAGAGAGAGAGAGAGAGAAACAATGAACTACAGTACTGATTTATAGTCAGTATTGTATTAATATTCTGTCTCTGTTCCAGCCTTCAAAGCACCTTATTCATTGTACCCATATAATAAGCTGGTTTCTTTGGTTCTCTGTCTGATGCCTGGTCATCTTCTTGATTTTTTTTCCCCTCTGATCTGGCCATTTCAAAATCAAGTCAAAGATACGGTAAAGCTTTATCCTGTAAGATGGATTGCACCCCAGTCATTATTAAAGATGTAGCATTAAAAAATTTATTTGCATTCCTAGTCTGCACATAAATCTGCCCTGCCATTTTCACTAATTATTTAAAATTCCACAAACTTCAAGTGCCAGAGCCAGAAACCTACCACATCCACAGGTGACAGCTTCCTGCCTCTCGTCCTTACACACAGTCAAGCCCCATTTCACGTCAGTTCATTATATAGTATAATGAATCACAACAAAGATAATGAAAAATTAACACCCTTCCCCACCTATCAATGGCCAATCCCTGGTTATCTGAAGGGCTGCTTTGAACCACGCGAGCTTGGTGCCCACCTGTGCCCTGCAGGATGGCCGACATTGTTTACGTGTGTAGAACCAATCACACGACACAGTTTTGGCGCACCATCTCTGTCTCGAAGCGTGGGATCCCTCTCTCTGCACCGTCCTTATCGTTGTGTCTGTGACCGAGTAAAGACCTCCCTAGCACCTGCCTGTGCTACATCGTGTTACCTCACCTCGTCTTGGGTTGCAACGTACGGCTGTTCATTGTAAATGTGGTACTGCAGTGATAGTGATCAGTGCAATGTATTTCATGACACTTTGAGTGATTTTGTGTTTTGGGGGCATAAATATGGAAATCATACCTGGCAAAGGTACTCCATGTGGTGGTGCTAGCAGTGCCAAAAGTAGTTCCAGGCATCCCTCTGAAGGTGCTAGTGGTGATGGGAAGGCTAAGTAGCAATGCAAAAGTGTATCAGTGGAAGTGAAACTGGATATTTTAAAGCTTCACAATAAGAGCTAAAGCGCATGTGCTATCACATCTGCTCTCCACCTGCCACATTTGACAGTGTCCACCAACCTGAAGAAGGGTGATGCCATCAAGGTTGCTGCAGGTGAAGTGGCCACCCTGACAGCAGCTTGCCTTAACAAGACTTGGGATCCAGTGATGGAAGAGATGTAGAGGATGATTAAGACCTGGGTACAGGACCATAACCAGAGGTAGGTGCCCCTTGGCAAGTCCATCATATGCAACAAGGCTCTCTCTCTCTCTGTGGCAAAAAGGTGAAAACAAAGTGTGGCTTGGAGGAAAAGGAAGTGTTCAAAGCCAGCCATGGCTGATTTGACCACTATAAGATCTACAGGTATACATGGAGAGTCATGAGGAGGATGGATGGTGAACTTGTAGAACGAAAGGCAATGACAGATTACATGTGCGTGGATGAATGAATGAGAAGATAAGTGTTGGATGCAAGAGCGTGGAGAGGGTGGGGGAATGGAATCTCTGACCCTCACTTAGTGATGGCCATGATAAGGCTGCAAAGAAACTGGGTGACGAGACCAAGGGGAAGACAGGAGGAAATAGCTCCTGTGAGAAGAGTGAAGGTACAAGATAGTGAGAAAATGGCAGAGTATAAGAGCATAGTAGAAGAAAGACTGGAAAGGTATGAGTTAGAGCAGATGGAAGGGGTGGAAGATGTATGCAAGATTTTCACAGATGAGATAGGCGCAGCGTGTGAAGTGGTTTGCGGAGTGAGGAGGAGATGCAGGGGTGTGCAAGGGACAGCATGGTGGAATGATGAGGTGAAACGAGCCGTGGAATAAAAGAAGAAGGCATACTGTATAGAGAATGGCTAGTGAGCAGAGGTAGGGGAGAAGATGAGAGAGAGAAGAGAGAGGTATATGTGAGCTGGAGAAGAGAGGTGAAGAGATTGGTGAAGAAGAGTAAGAAGAAAGTGGATGAGGAGTTTGGGAGGAATCTGAGTGTAAAATGGAGGGAGTGTAAGAAATTTTGGAAGGAGGTAAAGAAAGCAAGACAGTGTGAAAGGGGATGCAGTAGGGGAATGAAAGATGGGAATAACAGACTGCTGGTGGAGAAGAGAGAGAAACTGAGGAGATGGAAGGAGCACTTTGAGAATTTGTTGAATGTAGAGAGTGAGAGCAGTGCGAGTATAAGTGGTTGGGGAATGGCTGGGAGAAGAAAAGGTGAGAGGAGGGAGGAAGAGATCAGTACGGCGGAAGTCGTGGAAGCAATGAAGAAGATCAAGTTGGGAAAGGCCCCAGGAATTGGTGGAGTGTGTGGTGAATGCTGAAGTAGGGGGGTCAGATTGTTGTGGGGTGGATATGGAAATTGTGTAGATTGGCTAGGGAAGAGGGAAGGGTTCCAGAGGACTGGAAATCAGGAATTATTGTTCCTTTTATATAAAGGAAAAGGGGAGACAGAAGTATGTGGTAACCATAGTGTGACTGGAAAAATATACGGTAGAATACTTATTGATAGGGTTAGGTATATAACAGAGGAGTTAGTTGAAGAAGAACAAGGGGGATTTAGGAAGGGAAAAGGGTGTGTAGATCAGATATTTGTTCTAAGATATTTAGTGGAGAAGTATCTAGAGAAGGGAAAGAAAGTGTATGCTGCCTTCATGGACTTGGAGAAAGCTTATGACAGAACAGATAGGCAAGGTATGTGGACGGAATTAAGAATATATGGAGTGGAGGGGAAATTGCCGAGTGCTGTGTAGAGTATGTACGAAGGAGCTAGGGCTACTGTGAAAGTGGATGGTGAGCTGAGTTCTTTTGAATGTGGGACTGAAACAGGGTTGTGTGATGTCTCCATGGCTGTTTAATATATACATGGATGGGATTGTAAAGGAGGTGCAAGGTAGAGCAATGGATGTGGGAGTGGCTCTAATGAATGAGGGTGAGATGTGGAAGATTCCGATGTTGTTGTTTGCTGATGATACAGTATTGTTGGGTGAAGATGAATGGGAGTTGCAAGGTTTGATGAATGAATTTGGGACACCGTGTAAGAAGAGGAATCTGAAAGTCAATGTAAACAAGAGTAAAGTTATGGTGTTTGAAAGGAATGAAGTCACAGAATGCACAGTGAGGTTGGATGGTGAGGATATGGAGAATGTGAGTGCATTCAAGTACTTGGGTAGTGTGATGAATAAGGATGGAAGTTTTGGGGATGAAATACTTGAAAGGGTACAGCAGGGAAGGAAGGGTGTTGGTTCACTGAAAGTGGTGATGAGAAATAGCGAGGTGAGTATGGAAGTCAAGCAGTCACTGCATGATAATATCGTGATCCCTACCCTGACGTATGGAAGCAAGGCATGGATCTTGCTAGAGGGTAACAAGTCAAGGGTGAGAGCAGTGGAAATGAGTTACTTGAAAGGAGCATGTGGAGTGACATGGAGGTACAGGTTTACGAATGAAGAAGTGAAGGAACGTTGTGGGGTGGATGTGGATGAGAAGATTAGGAGAAATACACTGAGGTGGTTTGGACATGTGGAGAGAATGAAGAATGAAAGCCTGACTAAGAGGGTGTATGCAGGTGGGATGGATGGAGGGAGAGAGGGAGGGAGAGGGAGGGGAAGACCGAAGATGAGGTGAAGGGATGGAGCTGAGACGTATATGAGGGAGGGGGGAGTGAGTTGGGGGGAGGGTAGGCAAATGGTGGGTGACAGAGAGACAGACTTGGAGGAGTTTTGTCTGCGGCCACCCTTTGAGGGGCGTCGGACTATAGATAGATAGACAGAAGAAGCGCGCAGACATCCGTCAGGCAATTATGTCTAGGGAGGCAGAAAGTGCTGACCAGGAAACCACAGCAGCACTGCTGGCTACACATAGGGATAAATTGAGGAGGAAAGCTACAGCGCAAAGCAAGTGTTGAACTTTGACGAGATGGGCCTCTTTTGGAAGAGGATTTCTTCCAAGACATTCCTTGCAATGAAGCAAAAGTCTGCGTCCGGGTTCAAGGCTGCCCAAGACCGACTCACACTTGCCCTGAGGGGGAATGTAGAGGGAGACCTGAAGCTAAAGCCACTCCTTGTCTACCACTCAAAGAATCAAAGGGCATTGGCTGGCTATGTCAAGGAGGCCTTAGGAGTGATCTGGAAGTCATACAAGAGGGCCTGGCTCACATCTTCCATCTCACCTGCCCTGCATAAGTATGTCTCCAAGAATAACCTGGTCAACAAGTTTTTCTTGTTGGTAGACAGTGCTACGAGCCATCCACCTGCAGTGATTGACTGGGCAAGGAACACTGAGGTGGTGTTCCTGCCCCCCAACACCACATCGCTGCTGCAACCGATGGACCAGGGCGTAATCGCAACTTTTAAGACTTACTACCTCCACTGTACAATGCAGCAATGGGTCAGGGTGTGTGATGAAGATGACCGGGCATCTGTAAAGTTATTCTGGATAGGATACATTATCAGGAACACCAACAAGAACATTACAGGTGCCTGGTGGGAGATAAAGCAGGGAACAGTGAACGGTGCACAGTGCAAGCTCTGGCCTGAGTATGTGCGCTCGTTCAGAGGTCTTCCTGAGGAAGTGCAAGTCCAGCTTGTGGAGTAAACACGGCAGGATATCGCTGAGCTCTCTCATGAAGCTGGTTTCCACGATGTTGATGTGGAAGACATGGAAGAAGTGTTCGAGAGCCACAGAGAGGAGCTGAGTACAGAGTAATGAGGTGCTAATAAACATGGAGATTCAAAGTGCCTATCAGGAGTCTGAGGATGAAGCAGAGCAAGAGTTGCCAGTGCTAGACTTTAAGACCCTGAAGGAGATGGTCTCCCATGTTGACCATCAAGCAGGATAATGACCCTTTCCCAGGAAGGGGTAGAGATGCTGTGTGGCACACTGAGGAGAGGATGCAGATATACAGGGAGCTGCTCAATGAGAAGAAGGGAGCCAGGCAGACTACCATCACCACTTTATTCAAGCCCATCCCTTCCTCCAAGTCGACCTCGTCAGATGAGCCCAGGCCATCCACCAGCCGAGCATCCCCGCAGCCCTCCACCCACCCTGGTGATAGATGTCCCATAAAGCAGGTCCACATCTCCATCCTCCGTGTGTCCTCCCTCTTCGTCTTCTTGATCTCCCAGTCTCTCACAACCTGGCTATCCCTCCATACCATGACAGCCATCGCCTCAGTCTCCTGCTACCTCCACACCACGTCCACCATCGCCTCAGTCTCCTTCTACTGTATATATATATATATATATATATATATATATATACATACATACAGTAAAAGTCCATTAACCCTATGAGATTTCTGGGCCGGCTGTGTTATGTCTGTGCTAGTGTCAGCTACCCTCAAGCTGACCCACATCTTCACGGCACGATATTTTTCTTGATTCCTCTGCGTATAAACACTTTTCATGCTAGAATGTTGGTTCTGGTGTCATTTTAAAGCTGAATAGTTGTACTTTATCGTAGTATGTTCAAAAAAGGAGAAAAAAGAAAACAAAATGTCAAAATGACGAGTTGAAGTTAGGCGAAAACCAAAAATTTTATACCTTGCCATAGAAAAATATTCGGCAAAGAAAAACTAATAAAGACATGTAAATCTGGTTTAAACCATGCAAAACTACAATAAATTACCTTTACAATGATATATATATTATGGTAATTTTTGCATTTTGTTGTGCGGTAAAGCAAAAGGAAAGAGATGCATAATTTTCTTCTAGTCTCGGCCGCATATTAGCTTCGCAATCTTTTTCTTTGATCGATCAGTGCAAGAACACTTTTTATGATAGGATGCTGGTTTTGGTGTTATTTTGAAGCTGAATAATTGTACTTTATCGGAGTATGTTCTAAAAAGGAAAACAAATACTGTAAAATAAAAAGTCAAAGTGACAAGTTGAAGTTAGGCAAAAAACAAAAATTTTATACCTTGCTATAGAAAAATATCCACCAAGAATAAAGTGATAAAGAAACAAAGCCATGAGTCAGACCAGCTGTATAGCACCTGCCACGCATTGAGCAACAATTCCGTGACGTCACACTTGAGTCTCTTTGTTACGTTACATAAACACAATTTATGGTGAATATTTTTAAAAAGTTTCTTAAAATGACGATTAAAAGCGTCATCGGAATCTCTGAGGTTGGATTTGAAGTGATGATCAAAATCGTCATCGGAATCTCACAGGCTTAATCCGAACACTGATAATCCGAAAATCCCAATAATCCGAATTTTTGAAGAAGGCTGACAAAAACTCCAGAGGTAAAAAAAAAAAAAATCAAAATTAAAAAATTCAAACTGGGTACCAAATCAAATTCACGCTAAAACGTGACATATATTTACATGTTAAATAGGGGGTTAGGTTCTAGGAGCCTCATATTTTTCATTAAAAATATATTTAAAGCTAGATTATTACAAATATGTTTGCCTTAAGACACTGAAGACAGCGTTTACATACGACCTCACCGACTGGACACAGCAGTGCATAGATACTGCATTCTGACCTAACCTAACCAATTAGTTTTGCACCCTAACACTCTCCATAAAAATTTTAATCACCAAGGACTGCCACTAAGTCTCTTGAAAGTCCTCATTGCAAATCAAGCAAGAACTTGACCTAAAGAGCATGTGAATAATGGCCGTCCAGCATAACGCATACTGTACTGAATTGGTAATGACAAAACATGTACCAGAACTCAGAGACCTGGAATATGTAGAGAGGTGTGAAAGACTTGGCCTGACAACTCTAGAGAAGTTGCCAAGGAAATCTAACTGAAACTTACAAAACCCTTTAATGGGATGGAGGATGTTGACAAGGACGTCATCTTTGAGTCTACAATAGAACAATATAACCAGCACCAGAACCAATACACGTTAACTGATGAAGAGAGGTCACTGGAGAACTCTGGTTTGAGCAAAATTCTTTGGTGCAAGAGTTGTAAATGAATGGAACACATTACCTGAGCGAAGAGAAGTAATACTGAATTGGTGGTCATTTATACAATCGGCACTTTTAATTGGAAAATATTGTATTTTTCATCAACATATACGTTCAAACAAATCGCACTATCTGAAATCCAGTCAAAATATTGTGCTTAATCTAACCACAGTAAAACCTTGATATAACGGACTTCAACAGACTGGAATTCGCTTTTACTGGAATCGAGGAGCTACCAGACTAAATTCTGTTCTTATTTGCTGGAAAAAGTCCGATAAAGCCAGAAGCAGTCCAGACTTTCTGACCACATCAGCTATGTTCACCACAGTAGCTAAGATAAATAAAAGACATGTTTATCCTGAGGATAACATAAAGGGTTGTAATGGAGTACCAGGAGAAAATGATAATGGGAATTGCCTAAAGGATATGTGTCAGGAGAGGAGGTTGTGCATTTGTAACTCGTGTTTCAAACACAAAGATGCACACGAAAATACATGGTATAGAGGGAACGGGGATCGTGTAGAAAGAAGCCTGATTGATTACATGAATGTAGAGATGTCGATGCTGGGAATGGTTGCTGATACGAGGGCCGTGAGAGGACGATGTGGAGATCTGTCAGATCATAATAACTGTGATATGCAAGATCAAGCTGAGAGGAGTGGGGTGGATCATGAAAGAAGGGAGCAGTCAGGGTGAAAGACAAAGTTATGAGGCTGAGGATCAAAGAAATGGCAGATGATTATAAGACCAAAGTAGAGGAAGAGTTAGAATCAGTGAATTGGAATGAAATGGATCTGGACAGCCTGTGGAATACATACAGGGATTGGTTAGGAATGCTAATGCGGTGTGTGGTGCGGCAAGAGCAACACCAAAGTAGACAGATGGGATGATGAGGTTGAGAGAGCAATGGAGGAAAAGAGGAAGAAGTGGCTACAGTGGTTGCAGGACAGGGGTTCAGTTGAAATAACTGAATATACTGAGAGCAAGAAGCACGTAAAGAGACCAATGAAGAGGAAAAAGGAGATAAATGATGATCTAGGAAGAAAAATGAATGGAAACTACTCCGAAAATAGGAAGTTATTTTGGAAAGGGGTGCGGAAATGTAGAAGCGACAGTGGAAAGAAATGTGATTGCGTGAAGGATGTAAGTGGTAGATTATTAACCCATGGGGATGAAATATGGACCAGATGGATAGAATATTTTGAGAGCCTGATGAATGGGAAAAGAGAAAGCAGAGCAGCTGTAAACATGATTGGTTTTGGGGGTGTGCAGAGAAAGAATGCAGTACCAGGAGATGTGACACTCGCACAGGTGAAGAGTGCTGTGAAGCAGCTGAAAAATGGGAAAGCAGCTGGGGTTGATAAGGTGAATGTAGATATGACTAAGTGTAGTGGTGAGAGTGGAATGAAGTCCTTGTTGGAGATATGTAAGAAGGCATGGATGAGTGAAACTGTGCCAGCAGAGTGGAAAAAGGCTGTGACTGTAACCCTGTACAAAAATAAAGGTGAGCAAAGTGAGTATAAGAATTATCGTGGCATAAGTTTATTGAGTGAGCTAGGGAAGGTATATGGAAGTGTAATGCCATTTTTCTTGCATATAATATAAGTAGTATAAGAGTAATCTAAGTTAGTATAAGTATAGTGTAAGTATATAATGTATGTAATTTACGTTAGGTTATGTACGTGATAAGTGTGTATTCTGGACAGTGGTAAGATGTGTAAAGTATGTGTAGTGGACTTCGTAATTCATTTTTTGGGCTTGATTTTAGTAGGGAAGCAAATGGACAAGGAGACGGGCAAATGAGCATCTGGTTTCGATAGAGTGGCGTAGAAAGTTAATTTGGAACTTAAATTAGCGAAGAGTCATATTTACACCTAGAATTCAGAATTTTATACTTGGGCTTGTGTTTGCTGTATTGTTCTACTAAATAACGTTGTCTAAGAACTTAAGTAAAGTCTGATTATTGATCATTGTCATAGATAACCGCGAAAATTAATTTATTTGGCATAGACCTCAGTTGTTGCGTAACGCCGCGGGTGAAACAAAGAGAAATTGTATCAAAGCGTGATTTCAGGCATCGTATGTAAAACTGTTAGACCTATGTCATTGCCACAAAATTTAAATCATCATAAGTCATTTATTTTAGTAGTGTAATGCGTACGCTTCTTGTTGCAAATTCTTGTGCGTTGTTATAACATGTAGACTGTAACGTAATTGTCTGAAGTCAGAGCCGGGTAGAGAAAACGTAGCGGGTGTGAGGGGAGGCCGCTAGCTTTCTGCCCGCTAGGCACCACTCTCAGGTTAAAACTCGGTGTGGATGGACGTTGCAGGTAATGTCCGAGTATTCACAGCATTTCTCCCTTATACGTTATCATAATTAGGTGTCGTTCTAACTATATTTAAAGTAAGATATCTGATAATATTGTCAATGCCTTAAGTCTCTCAAGTTAAAACTCGGTGTGGGTGGACATTGCAGATAAGTTGTGTCGTCAAGCGACGCAGGGTCATGGAGTCAGTGCCCGGCTATTGCATCGATAGTCACATCAACCAATGCCCGAAAGCCCTTTACACTTTTTCCACTTGGTCCCTTTTCAATTCACAATACCGTCAAAATCGATTGGTCCACTTATGTAAGCTTAATATTTAGGTAGTGTAAAATTTTGGGTTATAAGTGTGTGAGAAGCAGAGTGGTGTAATACCTCGCCATGTGGTGCACTGTGTGTGCTGTGATTGCATTCTGTATTATTCTTGGTTTATGATTATTTTCCTAGATATGTTATGTGGTGTGACCCAGGAAAAATAGGGAAGTTATCTTTAGAATTGGAGTAAACAGTGTAACACGTTGTAACTGGGTATCACTACGAGTCCGTATGAGACCGTGGTTTATGGGAGTTTCCCCTGTTGATGAAGTTTTCTATGACACAGTCGGGTTGAGCGAATTCTCATGTACTGCGTTAAGTGAGTCAGGTGTTTTATATACTGTGTAGAATAGAGCTTCCATTCTCTCAAATATTCTGGTGTATCGGAGACAATTGATTTATTAAGGTCCAGTAATTAAACCTTGCCCGTTACTTATTCATTCTGTGTAATTTTAAGGTTAACAATATAGATAAGTATACTTTAATAGAATGTGTTTGGAATAAATCCTCCGGGGTAGTATACGTAAGACTGAGTGGCCCGCAAGGCATGTTTCATCTTTATAAGATCCACGCTCTCTTATATTATACTCACGCTACCCTGTTATTGTCATAGGCCTTTTGTCCCTTTTATCATCATACGTGGCTAATAACATTAATACTTTTTTTTTCCCTTTTTTTTCCCCGGCAACTGCTGGGTGGTGGCAGCGATACCAAATTACTTTAATTATTTAACGAGGCCTTCTTAATGTTCTGGCAGTAACGGAAAACTCTGGTATAATACTTAAATCTAGTATCAAAATTCTATTGGTGCACTCGCGGTGGTACTACACTGGGTGATTACACCGGTGAGATTTACTTCATATATGGGCAATGCAAAATTCTATTATTACAGAAGAATTAATACTGATAAAGTAAGAAAGATATCAAAAGTCCTAGTGAGTGATGAACAGGGTGGCTTTAAGAATGGTAGAGGATGTGTGGATCAAATATATGCAGTGAGACAGATAGCAGAGAATGCTTGTCTGAAGGACCATAAGGTTTATGGGATTCATGGATCTGGATAAAGCATATGACAAAGTGGACAGAGAAGGATTGTGGAAAGTTTTGCACATGTACGGTGTAGATGGTAAGCTGCTAGGTGCCGTCAAGAGTTTTCATGATGGTAGTGAAGCATGTGTAAAGGTTACTGGGCATCAAAGTGAATGGTTCACGATCAATGTGGGCGTGTGACATGGTTGTGTGATGACCCCATGGTTGTTCAATATATATATGGATGGGGTGATAAGTAAAAACACGAGTAATGGAGAGCGGGATGGGGTTCGTAATGAATGGTGATGGATGGAATATCTCAAATTTGTTGTACGCTGATGATGCAGTACTGCTTGCAAATACCGGACAAGAACTTGGTAGGCTAGTGCAGAGTTTTGCTGATGTCTGTGAGCGTCAGGCCTTGAGAGTAAATGTAGAAGAGTAAATGGTTACTGAGAGAGGTGACTCCCAGTGCGATGTTACAGTGAATGGAGAGAGACTGGAATTGGTGGGAGAAGTCAAATACCTGAATACAGAGATAGAAAAGAGAGGAAAATGTGCAAAAGAAGTTCTGAGTGAATTTGAAGGAGGGAGGAGGTGAGGTAGGCCAAGGAGAAGGTGGAGAGATATGGTGGATGAATGTGTGAGGAAGAGAGGTTTGGAAGTCAGTGAGGCTAGGGAGCTGACAAGAAATCAAGCTGGCTGGATGAATGTTGTGAGGAGAAGTGCATGGGTCAGGGATTTGGCACCCCTTTTTAACATGAGGAGAAGTGCATGGGTCAGGGATTTTGCACCCCTTTTTAACATGACAGCATCTGGACTGACTCTATCAGATACGTTTATGTGAAGCTACAGAACGTGTTGAATGTTTTTGACGTATCCGATAGAGCCAGGACTCCAGGGGCTTGAATGATGGTGAATGGATGCATGGTCCATTGGACTGGGCAAATTTGGGCTGTCTGGACATTGCTACTCCTCACCGTGCCATAGGGTTGGAAAGGAGGTCCGAATGATGATGATATTATACCATCAGATTACTGTACTGTAGTGAATGTGTAATACAGTACAGTACTGCAATGGTAGTGAAAACACTTTTAAAACTGTTGGTGCAACCCAGACCAATGTGTGATATATCGGAAAAAGTCCGAGTTAGAGGGGAAAGTCCGGATGTCACTGCAGCTTTTATCAGACTTTCACTTTTTTGGAATGGCTTGGGCGCCAATTAATCCGTTATAGTGAGGTTTTACTGTATTAATGAAAAATCAGGATTCAGAACGAAAATGTGCAAATGGTACAGTAACATGTATTTTCCCTTTACATTGCCAACATGCCTTTATAGACTTCCATTTTGCATAGCTAAATATTGATTTACAGTGCCAATAAATGTATTTACATGTTACGGACTGCAAGTCTACCAAGGTGAGTTGTCAACCTAAAGGCAAAGCTCCGCTAGCTGTCTCCGATTTTTTGTTTTTGTTTTTTTGTTAAAGGTTAAATTAAATGCAAAATTTTGACTGGATTTCAGATAATTAGGCATATATGAACCTGTATGGAGATAAATATTGTACAGATATTTTCCAATTAAAAATGCTGATACGTTAAATGACCGCCGATTCGGTATTTTGTTGCACCCGTACCTGAGCACGTACTTAATGCTCCTTTGATACGTTCTTTCAAAAACAGGTTAGATAAATGTTCTTGGTCAGAATCAAATTAATGATTCTTCCCCTTCAGAGTTTTTCCTCATGTATTTGATAGTAAGATAGTCGACAGTGTACAGACAATTGTAAAAACAAAATGAATTCACACTCAAGAATGAACAAGAGATAGGAACCCTACAAGGAAAGTCTCATAACCTCCCATGCATTTGAGATAGGTAAGCTTGAAATACCTGATACGTAAGTTCAGGCATATGCAAGGTTTGTGTGATATGAAGACATGATTCTGTTAAGTAAGGTACACTGAACTTGAGTGCCACCTTGGCATGGCTGGGGATGGGTACTGTCGCAAGGTGATGGTTGTGCGTCATGATCAGACAAATTACTTATGGGATGATACTGAATCCTCCATAAAGATGCCATTGAGAAGACTCCCCCTAATTTGGGAATACAATGTCATAAAGAACTCCCCCTAATTTGGGAACATAATATCATAAAGTACTCCCCCTAATTTGGGAACAATGTCATAAAGCAATCCCCCTAATTTGGGAATATACAGTGGCAGATTAAAGGTATCTTGGGCCCTGGGCGGTGAGGCAGTCATGGGCCCCCATAGGCCCATCAGAAATTAGACTCGCAGACTCATGGGCCCCACTTTTGGCCGGGGCCCTGGGTGACCGCCCCCCGTTAAATCCCCCACTGGGAATATAATGTCATAATGCACATTCAAACAACTGACGGGCGTGGGTGCAAAAAAGGGGGGAAAAAAATCCTGAATAGGTAATGAATACCGTATGTAACGTTAATCTAGTACAACCGTAATAATAAATTTCGGCTAAGTAGGTTTTTGAAAGCTTGCCATTACGCTTAAGAAACAAACACTTGTGCATCGGAGTGAACACTGATAAAAACAGAATGAACAGTGATAAAAAACACGAAAAAAAATCGGCAATTAAGAACTATATACCACCATAAAAATTATTAATGAAACATAGAAAACAACCGGGGATATGACAAAGTGAATCGGAAAGATATTTCTGCTGCTGAAATTAAAACGTGTGTTACCAGATATACTGAAGTGTCCATAAGAAGGTACCCAGCACTCACCTCCATCTTCCGAATCTGACACTTGACTGGTGAAATCTTCGACTTCGCAGTGTTGGCACTTCCAGAAAAAAAATGCAACTTGGAAACTGCAGACGACGCTGCTGAGAGGACAAACTTGACTTAATGTTGCTTTACTTTTCTGCTTTTATCTATTTTATGAAAAAAATTCTTTCCAAAACTATGATGCAATGAAATAACTTTATTGATCTCCATTTTATATTCTTCTTCTGTTTTTTTTTTATTTATGAAGTCTCGTAAAGACAAAAGTCGAGATAAGTAGTTTAGCAAGTTTTACCGAAACCAGTTTTAAGAACTTGTTGAAATATTTTAAATGCTCTAGTTACTGCCATTTGGTAAAAGAGCACACTCTGTATATTTAGCAAATGATGTGATTAAAGTATTTTAAAGGTATACGGAGTGTAGTTCTTTATGGAAAAAAAAGTGCCCATTTCATTTTTTTTTCATTATGTATAAACAGTATGCATGTATAAAATTTATTTTTGTATTTCCTTTTAAAAAAAATCCGATATGAATACAACAACAAATATTTCCAATTCCAATGAATCACATCAAAACAAACGTGTTGTGTGCGACTGTAGGTGGCCGTGGTGGTTGGGCAGTATTTCTCATCCTTAGGATTTGTGTCGCCCACACACCAGAATGGATGATATATGTGCGAATATCAACGATTTACTTAAAAAGCCGGAGAATTATTTGCGGTAAGATGATTTAGAATGCCGTTTATAGCTTTAAAAGAACATGACCTTCCTTTGCACATGTAAAGAACTGAAGGATACGTTATGGTTTTCATCGGTACTTATGTACCGTTGTGATTGCTTTTACTCGAGTCGAGTGATAGGTAGGGGCACTTATCATTCACTCACATGATGTAGTGATGCCTGCTTCTTCCTTCGTTTGTATCATTTTTTTCTATGCCTTCCTCACTTCCTGTTTCATCCTTTCTGTAATTTCGTACTCATCTTTACATCAGGTGGCTCTGCAGTAGGTACCAAGCCAAATGGTTTCCTGTAAGTCAGGGAACCGTTACAAAACTGATTAATTTTTTATCAAATGGGCTAAGTCTTTCCATGTTTTCTACTGAAATGAGTTTTTCGCAGGTTTATTTTTCCCGGATTACCAAGCTACTGGGCATTTTTGTAAACTTCTGAAAGCTGTAATGAGGATTTAGAATGCACAAATATTTTGCTGATGCCTACCAGTTAGCTGGCCATATCTAACATTCCTAACACATATTGAAACTTGAAAGCTGGCTGTCAAAGGTTGGAGTAGGTTAGGTTAAGTTTG
This sequence comes from Birgus latro, assembly GCA_018397915.1. Classification (NCBI taxonomy): domain Eukaryota; kingdom Metazoa; phylum Arthropoda; class Malacostraca; order Decapoda; family Coenobitidae; genus Birgus; species Birgus latro. The sequence goes on from JAGKTI010012924.1 coordinate 22,992, forward strand.
AGAAGGTCCAATAAGACTTGATTAAGTCATTAAGTTTCTTGTGGCTTTAAGACAGTTATTAGTGTGTTCTTTCCTTGTGTACATTTGAGTACTTGTATGTTTGATACAGTAGGCAGAAGCATCCAGTCGGAGTGCTGGTTGATAAACAATACAATCAGTTAGAGAGAGCATCAGTAAACAATTCCGCTGGCGACCTGGCTGCTTCATTAAATACCCAGAAATATACATATTTCTTTCTAATCACATCTTGCAGTCAAAATTCAACATTTAACGGCCTGTGTTGTTCATGTACCACAGATATTAAGTATACTGTATATGGAGTGGATGGGAAATTGTTGAGTGCTGTGAAGAGTATCATATGTATGAGGGAGCTAGGGCTGCAGTGCAAGTGGATGGTGAGCTGAGTGAGTTCTTTGATCTAAATGTGGGACTGAAACAGGGATGTGTGATGTCTCCATGGCTCTTTACTATATTCATGGATGGGTTTGTAAAGGAGATGCAAGGTAGGGCAGTGGATGTGGGGGTGGCTCTAATGAATAAGGGTGAGGTGTGGAAGATTCCAGTGTTGCTGTGTGCTGATGATTCAGTATTGTTCAGTGAAGATGAATGGGAGTTGCAAGGTTTGGTGAATGAATTTGGGACTGTGCTTAATGAGGAATCTCAAAGTTAATGTAAACTATCTATCTGTCTGTCTATTGCCAGACGCCTTAATCCCGCACAGGGTGGCCACAAACAAATTGCCTCCATGTCACTCTGTCCCCTGCCATTTCACTACCACGCTCCCAACTCACACCCCTCTCTCTCATATACCTCTCCACTCCATCCCTCCATCTCATCCT
>JAGKTI010012925.1:12718-23829 GCA_018397915.1 Birgus latro
GTCATCACTAGCAGCTGACAACCCCCTATACACTGCACCTGCTGTAATCTAACAATAAACTCAATATACCGTTGTTGGGTCCGATGAGTTTCTTTTCTCCCACATCTGAGTGTGTTTGCACCTTGGTCTCTGTGTCACTGTGGTAAAGGGAATAAGACAACCAATGAGCAGGGAACTACAGTACTCCAGGTCCTTCTTGTTTGCAAAAGGTCATCTCTGGAGCTGTCCTTCTTTGTCATTATTTTCTTCTGCCTATGACCTCAAGCCCTTTAAACGCAATGTGTCCACGCATCTTGAAATGAGCGGATCTTGAATTTGGCTCTCTGCTGTTTATTTAATATTTTCCCTTGAAAGGAACAATCCTGCGTTTCTCTCTCTTTCTATATATATATATATATATATATATATATATATATATATGCGTACGACTCTGGGCATCGGTTTAACAGCCCATTCCCTGAGGCCCAGCAGTCCAAGTACCATACACCAGCACGTCATCGCGTCGGCGTTAACAGGCATCATATTGAATACATGCTAGGGCTGTCTGATACAGGACTGGTGTATTGGTATTAGCATGGGTATTTTACATGTCTGGTAGTCTTATGGTACACCAGTAAAGTATATTTTAACGAAACCGAAATCCAAACTGTTCCCTGCCACTGCCTGGTTTCCAAGCCCCGTCCATTGGAATAGCAGACCACCTCCCTAATGACTATGCATATCGATACCAGGGGAGGATCAAATACAATAACTGTATTTGTATCTGAGGTGTATTTAAATACATTTTCAAAGTATTTGTATTTGTAATTGTATTTTGGCACCCAGAAAAAAGGCAATTTGTATTTATATATGTATTTCTTCACATTGATTTGTGTTGTTGAGCCCGGAAATTTTCCGTGCGTTAATGATGATATAATGTAATTCTGATATGCAGGTATTTGTATTTGTAATTGTATTTTTGAATTTGGGAATAAAAGTATTTGTATTTTTAATTTTGTATCATAACTTCAGGAGCATCTGTATTTGTATTTGACCTCTTAAAAAAAGTAGTTGATCCAACCCTTTCGACACGTTATTTAGAAAGTGTAGTTTAAAACAATGTTTCATTTCCATACGTAATAGATATGGAAAATAAGGTTTATGTTGCAGTATTACTTCCAGATCCTTTACATAATACTGTTACGTCCCCATCCCACACTGCCACAGGCTCCAACAGCAGTAGTTCAGTATAGGAAGGACATTGCCCAATAAGTTGTTCTTCCAAAGGTCAGCTTTTTGGTGTGCAACAACAAGACCAGCTCAGATGTTGTAAGCAAACACTGGCTTCTTAGGTTCGCGGTCTTTATTCACTAAATAATTACACTTAATGCTTGCCAACTTCACATCATTGTTTTCACAAGTACTATAGCTATACAATCTTCACTAACTGCATTGACATTGAACTAAACTCAGACTGAAATGAAACTTCCTCTAGTCTCTTCTCCATCCTAGAGATGGACTAGACTGATCTACTGCATTCTTGGAGAAACAAGTTACCAACCTGGGGACATTCAAAATATCATTTTTTTTTTTTAAACACTGCGAAACACTCTTAATTATGTAGCATACAAACTGAGATAAAATTACTTAGCTTAACAATCACATAAATAAAACATTATAGAGAAAAAGAGCACAAAAATTAATATACAAATTATAAAATACCTCTGCTCACAAATACCAGGCTAACTGGCAACTCTGACTCGTAACCGAATTACGAGAACTATTGAGAACCATCCAGCAAATCCCACTTCTCAACACTACCCCCTCCCTAGTCCCTTGTCGTTCCGACAAAACTACACAGTGTACGAGTATACAAACATAATCCTTAATCCAAACTAAACGTTTAATTATACACAAAATAATCCTTCAACTTATCAGGTCTTCTCCTATACCGCTTCCAACAACGTTCCTGCTCCTCCACACAGTCCACTCCACTAGAATGCCTTGGTCCCCTTCTTGATTCGTTTCTTCCCTCGGAAAACTGTCACCAACCACTTGTACTTCAGCTCCGTGGTCCTCCTTAACATCCTCGGTTGCAGTGAGCACAATTCCTCGGAGGCTTCCCAGCTATGTTGTCCTGGCCCACAGTACTGCCACAGACGATTCACGTGTACTTGGGCGAGATTTCCTGCCTCCCCGAATCAAGTATGTTACATCTGACATGCGGTTCATCACAGTGTAAGGCCCCCTCTTTCCACTGAAGATTGCATAACCAAACTTTGTCACCATCCTTGAAGATCATCTCATTTGCCTTGGCATCATACTTGTGCTTCATCACTTCGTCTGAAAACTTAGAGCTTCTTGCACTTGGCGATGTACCTCAGTCAGCCTTTTCTGAAGATGCTTCGCATAGCTGGAGGTGTCTGTAGGCAGGTCTTCACCAGGTTGTCTTCCCATTAACAGATCAACTGGCAATCGTAATTCGTGGCTCAGCATGGGTTTTCCAAAGGTGTAGCTGATAGACTCGTTGGATGCAGACTGATATGCCATCAGCAAAGTAGGTTATTCTGGTCCCATTCCGTCTGTCCCTCTATGCAGTACTTAGCCATTTCTTGTCCCAGGGTCCAGTTGAATTTCTCCACCATCCCACCTGACTGGCCTTAGTGGGGTCGTCCCTTCTCAATCTCCAGTAACTTGCAGCACTCATGGAACAAAGCAGGCTCGAAGTTTCTACTCTGGTCTGAATGTAGCTCTTGTGGCATCCCAAAACGACAGAAAAACTGGTCAACCAACACCTGAGCAACAGTTGCAGCCTCTTTATCGAGGATGGCATAGGCTTATGGCAGGTTTGTGAAGTAGTCCTTGGCGACACAAATACCCCCGTTTCCTCTTTCAGTGAGTGGCAGAGGTCCAGCAATGTCCATCGCGATTCTTTCTATTGGTGCACCCACTTGGTACAGCCGAAGGGGATGCAACCACATATCTTGGGTCCCTTCTTGGTACAGCATACATCACAGGCCCGGCACCACTCTTCAGCATCCTGATGCATGCCAGTCCAGCAGAACCTCTGTCACAGCCTGATTAGATTTTTTTTTTTTCACTCCCTGGTGCCCAGTGGTCTGGTTATGAGACTCATCCAAGATCCCAGACCTCATTTTCTTTGGAACCACCAGTTGCCAATACTTGCTGAGGAGGCCATCGGGTGTCTCCCACTGATGCTCCAGTAGTCTGTTCGTCAAACGAAGTAGGTCCCATGACTCCAGTAGCTCATAGTTACAGGGCTGAATCTGGAAACCTCTTCCCAAGATGGTCGCACTGTACTCTGCTGAAGCCACTCTAGCACTGGTTGTAAATCTACATCCTCCATCTGCATCCTTTTCAGGTCTTCTTCAGCTGACACTGCCCCTGTCAATGCAGTATGGCGGCATTTCTTGCAAAGATTTCCATTCCTGCTACACTGCTTGCCGTCTATTCTTCCGTCAACTCTCACACTCTCAATCAAAGTTCTCTTGGATTTCTCTGGTGGTGGGGCTTTTTGGGAAAAACCGGCTGGTTGTTGCCCCTAGTGACCAGCCTTTACTAATTTACCCGCTTCTTTCTTGTCTTCTCCAGCCTTCTTATCGTACTTCTCCTTCTTTGGACACTGAATTGAAGTGTCCCACCTCACCACATGTCCAACGACCTTTTGTTGCAACCGTAGGTTTCCTTACGCTGTTCCATTTTAGCTCCTTCCATTTGTAGCAATCCACCTTCTTGTGTCCTGGTTTCCCATAGAACCAGCAACCTCCTCCGATCTTCTCCTGTTCCCTCTTCCACTTGTAGCAATACTCTTTCCTGTGTCCTGGCTTTTTACAATACCAGCAACTTCCATCAAATTTCACTTCTTCATGTACCTGCCACTTTCTTGCCTTGAATCCTGCACTACGACCTGCCTGAAAAGTGGACGTAATGGACATGACCTTGGACTCAAATTCCCGAGCCGAGGCTAGTGCTTCATGCATAGTTCTGGGTACTGCCACACTGAACGCGACGAGCGGGGGGACTCGAGCGGGAGGGATGAGGCAACATGATAAAACTCACTAAATCCTATGTGGGTGGTCACACTGAATGAATGGGGAGTTATGTCACCCCGCTTACCCTCCACGCTCTTCACTACGCGATGCAGCATGTTCCAAAATGCTGCCCATTGCCTAGCAACATCCCCAGGCTTACTAGTGTAATAACTGAAATGAATAAATTAATCACTGTTCTGGCCGAGATTCGAACTCAGGCCTTCGCGCTTGAATCGAGTGCACGTTACCACTGAGCCAAAGAGAGGATCCCCACTTTGACTCCGGGCAATGCGGGCTTTTATACACCCCATTACACTAGCTTGGACAGTGACACGTCTGCATTGATGAACAGCTTCTGACTCTCTGTCGTGTGCGAGGTTGCCACTTCCTATTTGGACAGGCATTGCGTTGACGCTCACCTCGCCGCTCATCACTCGACGCTACCTCCCCACTAATTGCATTCGGTGTGGCTGAACCCTCTGGGTTATGCCTGCTTCACTTGCACTTCAATTCTGCACTGTCAAGAGCATCAACGAACTGGTCCCTCAGAAGAATAGTCAACAGGTTAGGTGCTGCTCCAGGGTACGCCATGTGTGCCATACTCTCCAGGTCATGAGCAAGCTGCTGGAGGGATTCACCTCGAGCCCGTTCACGGGTTTGGAATCTTGCCCTGTAAACCTCATTCTGGTACATGGTCCCGTAACTGTGCTCCAGTACTTCTACTAAGAACTGAAAACTGTTCCTCTCCTCCACTGACATCTGACCCAGAATCTCCATTGCAGTACCCTTGAGGCTAATAGCAACCTCTGCTTATCATCCCAGCCATTCTGAACAGCAAGTAACTCAAAGTGTGCACGGTAAGCTTCCCAAGATACTTTGCCATCAAATTCCTGGGGTTTCTTTTTAGCTGGACCCTCATTATATGAAGCCATGCACTTCACTGGTTTGGGGCCTAAAAACTGGGGAGTGGGGCATCATAATTAAGTCCAGGACTTAAAACTCATACATTCTGATTATTCATCCCTGTAATGCTACCTTGAGATCCACCAAGATTCACCATACATTGTTCATTCATTCAATATGCTCCCTGTACACTAACCTGAGGCTCATGTAATAACTGAAATGAAACTGAATAAATTAATCACTGTCGTGGCCGAGATTCGAACTCAGGCCCTTGCGCTTGTATCGCGCCCACGTTATCACTGAGCTAAAGAGAGGATCCCCGCTTTGGCTCTGGGCAATGCGGGCTTTTATACACCCCATTACACCACTCTTTTCTCCCCCTAGTGATTAATTTGGTTAGTTTTGCTCTCCCACATGGTAGCGTAGCGCCACCACCGGGATGTAAGGCTGTCAAAACGACATATGACCCTCATGTCCCTTACCTCACATCCCACACCGCTGCCAACCAATGTAATAACTGAAATGAAACTGAATAAATTAATCACTGTCCTGGCCGAGATTCGAACTCAGGCCCTCGTGCTTGTATCGAGCGCACGTTATCACTGAGCCAAAAAGAGGATGCCCCCTTTGCCTCTGGCTCTACAACCTCAATTCTCTCACTGATAATCTTCACATGGTCAATTACATGCTTCAACTGGTCATCTACATTGCTGTCTGCACTCCATCACTATTCCTTCACTTATCAAGTGGCTGTCTGCTCTCCATCGCATTGTTGCTTACCTCATACTTCTGCTGCTGAAGCTCAGCGTGTACTTCCTTCTTCAGTTGTTGTTGTTCTTCCTTCATTTCCCCCATGAAGGCATCTAGCTGTCCTTGCATCCTCAGTTGTAACACCCTCTGTTGCTTGAAGTCGTTCATACTGCTCTTTCTCTTCTTCACTTTGTGCTTCTGATTGTTTGCTTTGTTCTTATAGTTGTTCACTTTGTGCTTGTAATTGTTCTTTGAGTTCTTTCTGTCCTTCATTCTGTGCTTGTAGTAGCTTCATGATTGCAGCTAGGGACACCTCCTCCTCCTGCCCAGCTCGGCTCCTTGTCTGCACACCCCCTTTCTCCATGTCGAAGATTAAACTCACCGTAGCAAGCACTTTTCTAATGATTCACTCTCCTTACATCACTGTTACGTCCCCGTCGCACACTGTCACAGGCTCCAACAGCAGTAGTTCAGCAGAGGAAAGTGTTTGCCCAGTGAGATGTTCTTCCAGTGGTCAGTCTTTTTCGGTGTGCAACAACAAGACCAGCTGAGATGTTGTAAACAAACACTGGCTTCTCAAGTTCGCGGTCTTTATTCACCAAATAATTACACTCAGTGCTTGCCAACTACACTTCACTGTTTTCACAAGTACTAGAGCTATACAATCTTCACTTACTGCATGGACACTGAACTAAACTCAAACTGAACTGAAAACTCCTTTAGTCCCTTCCCCATCCTTTTATAAGCTTCCTATGTAATAGAATGATCTACTACATTCTCGGAGAAGCAAGTTACCAACTCTGAGACATCCAAGATACCCAGAGTTTTGTTAAACTGCATAACACTAAATTATTTAGCATACAGAGATAAAATTAACAATCACACAAGTAAAACATTATAGAGAAAAAGAGCACAAAAATTAATGAACATCTTACAAAATAACCTCTGCTCACAAATACCAGGTTAACTGGCAACTCTGACTTGTAACCAAACTACGAGAACTGCTGAGAACCTTCCAGTAATACCTAACCAGCAAATCCCGCTTCTCAACAATGCAAATTCTGTACTGTTCAGACACATGGAATCTAACCATCCTGTGATATTTTGTTTATCTCCCTTTGTAAGTTAAACATATCGCAAAACATCATTTTCATTCCTTTATTCAGATGTCATTATAAAATACAGTTATTGTATATTTGTTATTTAGCAGCAATTAAAGCTTATATTACGGGAAAACCAGATGTTCAAAACAAATGTCATTTTATACTCTTAGATGAAATTGCCTCCACGTAAGCTCTATATTCAACCGACCCTGCCACATCCTACACCACTTCATTACAGTGCCACAGCCCTCACCACTTCATTACTGTGCCATCACCTCTGCCATATCAGCACAATGCCACGCTTCTTCGTCACGACCTTCGGAGCTACAGTACACTTACGGAGAGGGGACTGTATTCTCCCGGCTTAGGAAGCTACCAAGTACCTTTTCCTTATGAGTTAGAATTGCATTATACACATTGTTATCTTTTATACTGTTTACACCATTTTAATGATGCCATGATTGTATACATAAGGTATAAAAACGAACGTTCCACATGGAGATAAAAACCAACAGTAGGAATGACGTACTACAGAACCTTCTGATTAATTGAGAATACGGCTCCAGGTTTACTTCTGTGGTCGCTCCAACGATGGTGCTGCCTTTACATTACCGACGTATCTATCACTACATTTATTTTCAGTCATTACCTCTATCTTTGCTGGCTTCACTGTCATCTGCTCTGTCTTCATAGTTTCCTCTCACTGCCCTGTATTCAATGCGTCCTTCGTCACTGTTCCTGCTATAGTCAGCTCGTCATCATTACTCCCACCATCATTGCTTCCGCTGACACTGCCCCGCCTTCATTACTCCCACCATCACTGCTCATTTTCACTACTCCCACCTTCACCGTCACTGCCTACCTTCACTACTCCCGCCACCACTGCCTCCACTGTCACTACCTACCTTCACTACTCCTATCATCACTGCCTATCTTCACTACTCCCAGCACCACTGTTCCCTTCACTACTCCTGCACCTGAAATGGTGCATCCAGACACTCACAAACATCACCAACTACTCATGCGCACACTGTAGTATTCCTGTTACTTGGAAACATGGAACAGATATCACTACACTTAAGCCAAACAAAGACCCAACACAACCTTCACATAACACTATTTAGCGCACCATCCAAAATATCTGAACGGCTCATCCTCAACAGTCACACCCCATGTCCCCCTTGTTCCTTCACAACTCGGATTTACAGCATTTCACTCTTCAAACACTTTACTAACTAATCTCACACAACAAGCATTGGACGGCATCAACACCGCGACACCTGCACAACGCGCTCCTCTCACAACAAATGAAAAAAGCCTGTGATGTCATTCCCGACGCAAAATAATCACCAAGATATATAACACAAACATGGAGAACAACACTAAGTACTGATTTGCCAACTATCTGTCTGGTAGACAAGTACATGTTTAATTCCATTGCAAGTCATCACGAACACGAAATTTTCCTAAAAGAGTTCCACCAGGTTCTGTCCTCTCACCAACACTCTTCAACATATGCATGCGTGATATTCCCACACCCGAGCTACCCACAAACTTGCTTCATATGCAGATGACATCACCACTACAACCACACACCACACTGCAAACACAGCCTGCACACTGCATCAGGAATACCTCAGCACAATACAGACTTGGGTCAAGGACAACAGACTGCCACCACCACATTTGTCACCAACAGTGAACACGAACACATGTACTTCCCTTACTTTACACTTAGCAATGTACATTCAACAAAAAAGTATCGAGCACCTGCCGTATGATGGGTGTAAAAATGGGCGAATTTTGTAGGACACATGAATTTATTAACCTAGTGCGTTAAAAGATCAATCACCCAGAATGTGAACTTTTGTGCCATTTCGATTCCTAATCATTACCAAGGATAGGGTGCTCCATATATCTCAATGGTTGGTCTATGGTTTCAGAGTGTTTCGTGCGGCAAGGTGTGCGACACTTTTGTTGTTGACTGCATGTGTGCCACACACACCTTCCACCAAGACCCTTGGAGTGACATATTACGCATGACTCACCTTCAAGGACCATGTACAAGACATTAAGAGGTGTGCACCCCCAGACTCAACGCATTCAAGGCAACTGCAGGGCCAGACTTTGGGGAGGGGGGGGAGGGAGGAAAACACTTTCCTTACAAACAATATATTACAGGTAGATCAATGATGTCCTATGCCTTCCCTGTATGGGCTACTATCTTATCTAATGCTTACTACAACACCTTGTTGAGTTACACAGCAAAATGCCATATACATCACCACTGACTGTACCAAAACCACTCCCAGAGCTCACTTACACTCTGAAACTAAAGTCCTCCCTGTCTGAAACTACATCCATATGAGAGACAGACAAATTCTATGTAGCAGCCTGTGTGAATACACAACACCCTTATCCTTATATGACACAGACACACAACACACCTAAGCACATAAAACAATCTCCAGACAAACATTATCAAACCCTTTACAATAATATCCATCTCCAAAAATTCTAACACTTATAATAAAGAAACATCTACATACTCCCTTCACGAGCAGGGCAATACAACACCTGGGTCAGAATAGAATACTACTTACAAGCCCCTCGTTCTCACAGCCACCCATCGGAGGTGTCCTTGATATGATTGAGCTCATTTAGCTAGGCATCATCCAGCCCTTCTCAACTGCCATCTTAGATATGGGTTGGGTGGAATCACAAATAACGCGTGCCCGGCTTTCAGAATGGGCCCACACAACATAACACACATAATGGAGTACTGTACAGCATAATATGACACCAAGACGCAGACACAACAGCAACGACGTAGGGAACCTACGAGGCTACCCCACAGAGGCAGCTGCTTATCTGCAGTCGACGGGTCTGCTCGATCAGACAGACTAGGGTTAAGCAAAAAGAAATTTAAAAAACTGCTACTTGTACTCTCACCACCACTTTTTTCTTTGTTACTGTATGTCATTACTGTCTCCACTCTTACTGCCTCCACTGCTACTGCCTGTCATCGCCTCCGCTGTCACACCTTCACTCACTGTCCGTCTTCATTGCTCCTTTGTCTTCCCTGCTTCACTGTCATTGTCCATCCCTTCACTGACTCAGCCAGCACCAGCTAGCATCTCCATCAGCAGCTGCGACGTCACACGTTGATTGGCCACCGTCATATTCTTCTGTCTGTACACCTTCATCTGGTCGTACTCCTGTGAACACGTATTCACAAAGGATAATAAGTTGTTAACTATCTATTTGCGATGAATAAGTCTCTGTTGCAGTGAAGGATTGTTATACAGAGTTTTTTTTTTTTTGTCTGATCAAATTTCTTCACTGTAATATTCATGCGATGATATTATTGTGAAGAAGTATTCACGACGGATTTATATATAATTTTTAAGATGAACAAGTCTCTGTTGCAGTGAACTAATATTATAAGAAAGAAATTTTGTTTGTTCATATTTCTTCATTCTCATATATACTCAAGCTTCACTCTGAGAGTAACGACAAAAGTGCAAACAAGATATCTTACACTTAATTTAAAGGTCTACTTTTTTCAGAGGAGACCGTAATATTTCTTCCTGTCCAACATAAACTGCCTCATGCTTATTAATTTTATGTTGTGTTCTGTGTTACTTACATCTTATTAATATTGACATAGTTTGCATCAGTAACACAGTAAAAGATATTAAGGTTCCTAGGCAAAGTATATCGCTGAGGAAGAGGTATACAGTCTCCCTGAACCAATCTGGATATAGCGCAATGATGTTTGCGAATATGGATTTGTACCTGATCGCTGAGAGCGTCCACGTCCCAGAGGGGGATGGTGCGGGGCCAGAGACTGGAGTAGCGGGAAAAAGGGACGCCCACAGTCAGTAGGGTAGCGTTGATGGCGAAACGAATGAGTCTTACGCCGTCGTGGTGGCCTTGCTCGGACAGAGACCAGGTGCCCAGACAGGCGGCCGTGTGGAAGTACTGGTAGGGCACAGGCCGCCCGCCCCCACCCTTCAGTTTGTCGAGTCTGTAGTAAAATACGTAGAATGATGAGGACGGAGGGGATGGTAAGAACGTAGAAGTGCAGGGGTTGCCTTGAAGTACAGTTGCTGCTTGGATAGCTTTAGACAGATCGTGGCGCCAAGTGGAAAGTTGGAGCCTGTTCACATCGTGCAGTGCCACAGGAGCGTGCATAACTAGCGGCATACTCAACAGGCCGTTCTCCTTAAGATAAGAATTTGTATTGACTCCTATCCCGAAGTGACGAGAGCGACTGATTTCTGGAAATAAACATTCTCGCCCATTCCGGGCCTCCATATAC
>JAGKTI010012926.1:0-23828 GCA_018397915.1 Birgus latro
GTTCTGAATATAATACAATGTGTTTTACAATCAACTTTGAGAACACTTGAGGAAATTGCATATACACCGTTTTCGGCGTGAAATACGCTTATTCAGCCATCATTAGATTAAAAGAGAATATAGCAACCTGCAAAACGCCTCCTACCAGCCTGAACTTTTTCGCAATTTCCACCACTTCTTGCCCTTGAAGTCACGGCTAAGGGGAAAAAAAAAACTCGACAAATTAGAAGGTAATAATCCAGAATTACATCTCAAGAGGAATCACAGTATTGCAAGATTTTACCTAAGAAAATATGGCTTTCATTGAAACAGAAACCTTGACATTGTGCAAATGTTCGTTTTTTTTATTTACAGCCACGAGGCTCGACCTAATTTTAAACAGCTTCTGCTGGAAGGAAAAAAAAATCGAAGTTTTTAAATTGTCTCGGTGATCCTCACAATGTTTCAAGCTATTTGTTCTTAAAAAGCTATTGTGCTTGCTATCTTTACGTGTCACTCGAGTTCTTGTTATCCTTCATAAATGTGACAGTTCCACCTTCACATGTCTCTACTAATTTCTGAATATAATGAAAAGTGTTTTACAATCAACTTTGAGAACACTTAAGGAAGTTGCATATTCAGCGTTCTCGCCGAGAAATACGCTTATTCAGCCACCATTAGATTAAAAGAGAATGGAGCAACCTACAAAACACATGCTATCACCCGGAACTTTCACCAATTTGCACTACTTCTTGTCCTTGAAGTCACGGCTAAGGGAAAAAAAATCGACAAATCAGAAGGTAATAATCCTGAATTCCGTCTCAAGAGGAATCACAGTATTGAAAGATTTTACCTAAGACAAAATGGTTTTCTGTGAAACAGAAACCTTGATATTGTGCAAATGATAGTTTTTTTTTTTTTTTTACAGCCACGAGGCTCTACCATATTTTAAACAGCTTGAGTTGGAGGAAAAAAATGAAAAAAATCGAAGTTTTTTAATTGTCTCGGTGATCCTCCCAATGTGTCGAGTTTTTTGTTCTTAAAAAACTAAGGTGCTAGCTCACTTTACGAGTCAGTCGACTTCTTGTTATCCTTCAAAAATGTGACATTTTCACCCTCACAAGTGTCTTCTTAGTCCTGAATATATTATGCTGTGTCTTATAATCATCTTTGAGAATACTTGAGAAAGTTGAATATTCAGCGTTTTCGCCAAAAAAAAAAAAAAATCGCTTATTCAGCTATCATTAGACTAAAAGAGAATGGACCTAATTCCAAAACAGATGCTATCAGCTGAAACTATTTCACAATTTGCACTACTTCTTGTCCTTAGAGTCACGGCTAAAGGAAAAATAAAATCGGCAAATCAGAATCCAGAATTCCGTCTCAAGAAGAATCACGGTATTGAAAGATTTTACCTAAGTAAATATGGTTTTCGGTGAAACAGAAACCTTGATATTGTACAAATATTCGTTTTTTTTTTTTTTACCTCCACGAGACTCGACGTAATTTTAAATTTCTTGTGCTATAGAAAAAAATAAATAATTTCGAAGTTTTTAAATTGACTCGGTGATCTTCACAATGTTTCAAGCTTTTTCTCCTTAAAAACCTAAGGTGCTAGCTCTCTATAAGTGGCAGTCGACTTCTTGGTATCCTTCATAAATGTGATATTTTCACCCTCACAAGTGTCTTGTTAGCTCTGAATATAAAATAATGTGTTTTACAACCAACTTTGAGAACACTTGAGGAAGTTGCATTCTGAGCGTTTTCGCCAAGAAATACGCTTATTCAGCCATCATTAGATTAAAAGAGAATGGACCAACCTACAAAACACATGCTACCAGCCTGAACTTTTTCGCAATTTCCACTACTTCTTGCCCTTGAAGTCACGGCTAAGGGGAAAATAATCGACAAATCAGTAGGTAATAATCCAGAATTCCATCTCAAGAGGAATCACAGTATTGAAAGATTTTTCCTCAGAAAATATGGTTTTCATTGAAACAGAAACCTTGATTTTGAGCAAATGTTCGGTTTTTTTTTTTTTTACAGCCACGAGGCTCGACCTAATTTTAAACAGCTTCTGCTGGAGGGGGAAAAAATCGAAGTTTTTAAATGGTTTCGGTGATCCACACAATGTTACAAGCTTTTTGTTCTTAAAAAGCTAATGTGCTTGCAATCTTCACGTGTCAGTCGAGTTCTTGTTATCCTTCATAAATGTGACATATTCACCCTCACAAGTGTCTTCTTTGTTCTGAATATAATACAATGTGTTTTACAATCACCTTTGAGAACACTTGAGGAAGTTGCATATTCTCTGTTTTCGCCGAGAAATACTCTTATTCAGCCATCATTAGATTAAAAGAGAATGGAGCAACCTACAAAACACATGCTACCAGCCTGAACTTTTTTCGCAATTTCCACTACTTCTTGCCCTTGAAGTCACGGCTAAGGGGGAAAATAATCGACAAATCAGAAGGTAATAATCCAGAATTCCATCTCAAGAGGAATCACAGTATTGAAAGATTTTACCTTTGAAAATATGGTTTTCATTGAAACAGAAACCTTGATTTTGAGCAAATGTTCGTTTTTTTTTTTTTTTACAGCCACGAGGCTCGACCTAATTTTAAACAGCTTCTGCTGGAGGGAAAAAAAATCGAAGTTTTTAAATGGTTTCGGTGATACTCACAATGTTACAAGCTTTCTGTTCTTAAAAAGCTAATGTGCTTGCTATCTTCACGTGTCAGTCGAGTTCTTGTTATCCTTCATAAATGTGACATTTTCACCCTCACAAGTGTCTTCTTTGTTCTGAATATAATGCAATGTGTTTTACAATAAACTTTGAGAACACTTGAGGAAGTTGCATATTCTCTGTTTTCGCCGAGAAATACTTTTATTCAGCCATCATTAGATTAAAAGAGAATGGAGCATCCTACAAAACGAATGCTATCAGCAGGAACTTTCTCGCAATTTGCACTACTTCTTGTCCTTGAAGTCACGGCTCAGGGGAAAAAAATATCTACAAATCAGAAGACAATAATCCAGAATTTCGTCTCAAGAGGAATCACAGTATTAAACAAATTGACATAAGAAAATGTGGTTTTCAGTGAAACAGAAACCTTGATATTGGGCAAATGATTTCTTTTTTTTTTTACAGCCACGATGTTCGACCTAATTTTAAACAGCTTGTGCTGGAGAAAATGAAATCGAGTTTTTAAATTGTCTTGGTGATCCTTACAATGTTTCAAGCTTTTTGTTCTTAAAAACCTAAGGTGCTAGCTCTCTTTACGTGTCAGTCGAGTTTTTGTTATCCTTCATAAATGTGACATTTTCGCCCTCACAAGTGTCTTCTCAGTTCTGAATATATTATATTGTGTTTTACAATCAACTTTGAGAACACATGAGGAAGTTGCATATTCAGCGTTTTCGCCGAGAAATACGCTTATTCCGCCATCATTAGACTAAAAGAGAATGGACCTACTTCCAAAACGGATGCTCTCAGCTGAAACTATTTCACAATTTTCACTACTATTTGTCCTTGAAGTCACGGCTAAGGGGAAAAAAATCAACAAATCAGGAGACAATAATCCAGAATTCCGTCTCAAGAGGAATCACAGTATTAAAAGATTTTACCTGAGAAAATGTGGTTTTCAGTGAAACAGAAACCTTGATATTGTGCAAATGTTTTTTTTTTGTTTTACAACCACGAGGTTCGACCTAATTTTAAACAGCTTGTGCTGGAGAAAAAATAAAAAAAAAAAACGAGGTATTTAAATTGTCTCGGTGATCCTTACAATGTTTCAAGCTTTTTTTTCTAAGAAACCTAAGGTGTTAGCTCTCTTTACGTGTCAGTCGAGTTTTTGTTATCCTTCATAAATGTGACATTTTCACCCTCACAAGTGTCTTCTTAGTTCTGAATATACTATAATGTGTTTTACAATCATCTTTGAGAACACTTGAGGATGTTGCATATTCAGCGTTTTCGTCGAGAAATACGCTTATTCAGCCATCATTTGATGGTTGAATATCAAGCCTACAAAACGCATGCTACCAGCTTGAACTTTTTCACAATTGAGACTACTTGTTGTCCTTGAAGTCACGGCTAAGGGAAAAGAGAATCGAAAAATCAGAAGGTAATAATCCAGAATTCCGTCTCAAGAGGAATGACAGTATTGAAAGATTTTACCTAAGAAAATGTGTTTTCATTGAAACTGAAACCTTGGTATTGTCCAAATGTTCGTTTTTTTATTTACATCCACAAGGCTTGACCTAATTTTAAACAGCTTCTGCTGGAGAAAAAAAATCGAAGTATTTAAATTGTCTCGGAGATCCTCACAATGTTTGTTGCTTTATGTTCTTAAAAACCTAAGGTGCTAGCTCTCTTTACGTGTCAGTGGAGTTCTTGTTATCCTTCATAAATGTGACAGTTTCACCCTCACATGTGTCTTCTAATTTCTTAATATAATGTAAAGTGTTTTACAATCAACTGAGAACACTTGAGGAAGTTGCATATTCAGCGCTTTCGCCGAGAAATACGCTTATTCAGCCATCATTAGATTAAAAGAGAATGGAGCAACCTACAAAACGAACGCATGCTATCACCTGGAAATTTTTCGCAATTTCCACCACTTCTTGTCCATGAAGTCACGGATAAGGGGAAAAAAATCGATAAATCAGACGGTTATAATCCAGAATTCCGTCTCAAGAGGAATCACAGTATTGAAAGGTTTTACCTAAGAAAAAACGGTTTTCAGTGAAACAGAAACCTTGATATTGTGCAAATGATCGTTTTTTTTTTTACAGCCACAAGGCTCTTCCATATCTTAAACAGCTTGAGCTGGAGAAAACAAAATAAAAAAAATCGAAGTTTTTAAATTGTCTCCGCGATCCTCCCAATGTTTCAAGTTTTTTGTTCCTAAAAACCTAAGGTGCTAGCTCTCTTTCCGTGTCAGTCGATTTCTTGTTATCCTTCAGAAATGTGACATTTTCACCCTCACAAGTGTCTTGTTAGTCCTGAATATATTATGATGTGTCCTACAATCATCTTTCAGAATACTCGAGGAAGTTGAATATTCAGCGTTATCGCCAAAAAAAATACACTTATTCAGCCATCATTAGACTAAAAGAGAGTGGACCTACTTCCAAAACGGATGCTATCAGCTGAAACTATTTCACAATATGCACTACTTCTTGTCCTTCAAGTCACGGCAAAGGGAAAAATAAAATCGGCAAATCAGAATCCTGAATTCCGTCTCAAGAAGAATTACGGTATTGAAAGATTTTACCTAAGTAAATGTGGTTTTTGGTGAAACAGAAACCTTGATATTGTACAAATGTTCGTTTTTTTTTTGTTTTTACCTCCACGAGGCTCGACGTAATTTTAAACTTCTGGTGCTATAGAAAAAAATAAATAATTTCGAAGTTTTTAAATTGACTCTGTGATCTCAATGTTTCAAGCATTTTCTTCTCAAAAACCTAAGGTGCCAGCTCTCTTTACGTGTCAGCCGACTTCTTGGTATCCTTCATAAATGTGATATTTTCACCCTCACAAGTGTCTTGTTAGCTCTGAATATACAATAATGTGTTTTACAATCACCTTTGAGAACACTTGAGGAAACTGCATACTGAGCGTCTTCGCCGAGAAATGCGCATATTCAGCCATCATTAGATTAAAAGAGAGTGGACCAACCTACAAAACGCACGCTACCAGCCTTAATTTTTTCGCAATTTCCACTACTTCTTGAGCTTGAAGTCACGGCTAAGGGGAAAAAAAATCGACAAATCAGAAGGTAATAATCCAGAATTCCACCTCAAGAGGAATCACAGTATTGAGAGATTTTACCTAAGAAAATATGGTTTTCATTGAAACTGAAACCTTGATTTTGAGCAAATGCTCGTTTTTTTTTTCCAGCCACGAGGCTCGACCTAATTTTAAACAGCTTCTGCTGGAGGAAAAAAAAGTCGAAGTTTTTTAATTTTCTCGGTGATCCTCACAATGTTACAAGCTTTTTGTTCTTAAAAAGCTATTGAGCTTGCTATCTTCACGTGTCAGTCGAGTTCTTGTTATCCTTCATAAATGTGACATTTTCACCCTCCTAAGTGTCTTCTTAGTTCTGAATATAATACAATGTGTTTTACAATCAACTTTGAGAACACTTGAGGAAGTTGCATATTCAGCGTTTTCGCCGAGAAATACGCTTATTCAGCCATCACTAGATTAAAAGAGAATGGAGCAACCTATAAAACGCATGCTATCAGCAGGAACTTTCTCGCAATTTGCACTACTTCTTGTCCTTGAAGTCACGGCTCAGGGGAAAAAAAAATCTACAAATCAGGAGGCAATAATCCAGAATTCCGTCTCAAGAGAAATAACAGTATTAAAAGATTTTACCTAAGAAAATGTGGTTTTCATTGAAACAGAAACCTTGATATTATGCAAATGATTTTTTTTTTAAAGCCGCGATGTTCGACCTAATTTTAAACAGCTTGTGCTGGGAAAAAAAAAAATCGAAGTTTTTAAATTGTCTCGGTGATCCTTACAATGTTTCAAGCTTTTCGTTCTTAAAAACCTAAGGTGCTAGCTCTCTTTACGTGTCAGTCGAGTTTTTGTTATCCTTCATAAATGTGACATTTTCACCCTCACAAGTGTGTTCTCAGTTCTGAATATATTATAATGTGTTTTACAATCAACTTTGAGAACACATGAGATAGTGGCATATTCAGCGTTTTCGCCGAGAAATACGCTTATTCAGCCATCATTAGACTAAAAGAGAATGGACCTACTTCCAACACGGATGCTATCAGCTGAAACTATTTCACAATTTGCACTACTTCTTCTCGTTGAAGTCACGGCTAAGGGGAAAAAAATCAACAAATCAGAAGGCAATAATCCAGAATTCCGTCTCAAGAGGAATCACAGTATTAAAAGATTTTTCCTAAGAAAATGTGGTTTTCAGTGAAACAGAAAGCTTGATATTGTGCAAATGATTTTTTCTTTTTTTACAGCCACGAGGTTCGACCTAATTTTAAACAGCTTGTGCTCGAGAAAAAATTAAAAAAAAATCGAGGTTTTTAAATTGTCTCCGTGATCCTTACAATGTTTCAAGCTTTTTGTTCTTAAAAACCTAAGGTTTTAGCTCTCTTTACGTGTCAGCCGAGTTCTCGTTACCCTTCATAAATGTGACATTTTCATCCTCACAAGTGTCTTCTCAGTTCTGAATATATTATAATGTGTTTTACAATCAACTTTGAGATCACTTGAGGAAGTTGCATATTGAGCGTCTCGCCGAGAAATACACCTATTCAGCCATCATTAGACTAATAGAGAATGGACCTACTTCCAAAACGGAAGCTATCAGCTGAAACTATTTCACAATCTACACTACTTCTTGTGCTTGAAGTCACGGCTAAGGGAAAAAAAAATCGACAAATCAGAATGTAATAATCCAGAATTATTTCTCAAGGAGAATCAAGGTATTGAAAGACTTTACCTAAGTAAATGTTGTTTTCGTTGAAACAGAAACCTTGATATCGTGCAAATGTTCGTTTTTTTTTTTTTTTTTACCTCCACGTGGCTCGACGTAATTTTAAAATTCTTGTGCTATAAAAAAAAAAAATCGATTTTTTTAAATTGACTCTGTGATCCTCACAATGTTTCAAGCTTTTTCTTCTTTAAATCATAAGGTGCCCGCTCTCTTTACGTGTCAGTCGACTTCATGCTATCCTTCATAAATGTGCTATTTTCACCCTCACAAGTGTCTTCATTGTTCTGAATACAATACAGTGTGTTTTAAAATCACCTTTGAGAACACTTGAGGAAATTGCATACTCAGCGTTTTCTGCGTGAAATGCGCTTATGCAGCCATCATTAGATTAAAAGAGAATGTAGCAATCTACAAAACGCTTGCTACCAGACAACTTTTTCGCAATTTCCACCACTTCTTCTCCTTGAAGTCACGGCTAAAGGGAAAAAAAAATCTCGACAAATTAGAAGGTAATAATCCAGAATTACATCTCAAGAGGAATCACAGTATTAAAAGATTTTACCTTAGAAAATATGGTTTTCATTGAAACAGAAACCTTGACATTGTGCAAATGTTCTTTTTTTTTTTTTTTTTACAACCACGAGGCTCGACCTAATTTTAAGCAGCTTCTGCAGGAGAGGGAACAAAATCGAAGTTTTTAAATTGTCTCGGTAATCCTCACAATGATTCAAGCTATTTGTTCTTAAAAAGCTAATGTGCTTGCTATCTTTACGTGTCAGTCGAGTTCTTGTTATCCTTCATAAATGTGACATTTTCACCCTCAAGAGTGTCTTCATTGTTCTGAATATAATACAATGTGTTTTACAATCAACTTTGAGAACACTTGAGGAAGTTCCATATTCAGAGTTCTCGCCGAGAAAAACGCAAATTCAGCCATCATTTGATTAAAAAAGAACGGACCAACCAACAAAACGCATTCTTTCAGCCGGAACTTTTCCGCAATTTGCACTACTTCTTGTCCTTGAAGTCACGGCTAAGGGAAAAAAATCGACAAATCAGAAGGTAATAATCCTTAATTCCGTCTCAAGAGAAATCACAGCATTGAAAGATTTTACCTAAGAAGAAATGGTTTTCAGTGAAACAGCCACGGGGCTCTACCATATTTTAAGCAGCTTGAGCTGGAGAAAAAAAAATGAAAAAAATCGAAGTTTTTAAATGGTCTCGGTGATCCTCCCAATGTTTCAAGCTTTTTGTTCTTAAAAACCTAAGGTGCTAGCTCTGTTTACGTGTCAGTCGAGCTCTTGTTATCCTTCATAAATGTGACATTTTCACCGCCACAAGTGTGTTTTCAGTTCCGAATATAATACAAAGTGTTTTACAATCAACTTTGAGAACACTTGTGGAAGTTGCATATTCAGCGTTTTCGCTGAGAAATACGCTTATTCAGCCACCATTAGATTAAAAGAGAATACAGCAACCTACAAATCGCATGCTATCAGTCGGAACTTTCTCGCAATTTGCACTACTTCTTGTCCTTCAAGTCACGGCTAAGGAAAAAAATCGACACATCAGAAGGTAATAATCCAGAATTCCGTCTCAAGAGGAATCACAGTATTAAAAGGTTTTACCTAAGAAAATGTGGTTTTCAGTAAAACAGTAACCTTGATATTGTGCAAATGATTTTTTTTTTACAGCCAGGAGGTCCGATCTAATTTTAAACAGCTTGTGCTGAAGATAAAAATAAAAAAATCGAAATTTTTAAATTGTTTCGGTGATCCTTACAATGTTTCAAGCTTTTTCTTCTTAAAAACCTAAGGTGCTAGCTCTCTTTACGTGTTAGTCGAGTTTTTGTTATCCTTCATAAATATGACATTTTCACCCAAACAAGTGTCTTCTAAGTTCTGATTATATTATAATGTGTTTTAAAATCAACTTTGAGAACACTTGTGAAAGATGCATATTCAGCGTTTTCGCCGAGAAGTACGCTTATTCAGCCATCATTAGAATAAAAGAGAATGGACTTACTTCCAAAACGGATGCTATCAGCTGAAACTATTTCACAATTTGCACTACTTGTCCTTGAAGTCACAACTAAGGGAAAAAAAATCGACAAATCACGTAATAATCCAAAATTCCGTCTCAAGAAGAATAACGGTATTAAAAGATTTTACCTAAGTAAATGTGGTTTTCGGTGAAACAGAAACCTTGATATTGTGCAAATGTTCGTTTTTTTTTTTTTTTTTTTACCTCCAGGAGGCTCGACGTAATTTTAAACATCATGTGCTATAGAAAAAAAATAAATTCGATGTTTTTAAATTGACTCGGTGATTCCCACAATGTTTCCTGCTTTTTCTTCTTAAAAACCTTAGGTGTCAGCTCTCTTTACGTGTCAGTCGACTTCTTGTTATCCTTCACAAACGTGATAATTTCACCCTCACAAGTGTCTTCTTAGTTCTGAATATACAATAATGTGTTTTACAATCAACTTTGAGAACACTTGAGGAAGTTGCATACTGAGCGTTTTCGCCGAGAAATACGCTTATTCAGCCATCATTAGATTAAAAGAGAATGGACCAACCTACAAAACGCATGCTACCAGCCTGAACTTTTTCGCAATTTCCACTACTTCTTGCCCTTGAAGTCACGGCTAAGGAGAAAAAAAATCGACAAATCAGTAGGTAATCATCCAGAATTCCATCTCAAGAGGAATCACAGTATTAAGATTTTACCTAAGAAAATATGGTTTTCGGTGAAACAGAAACCTTGATTTTGTGCATATGTTCGTTGTAGTTTTTTTGTTACAGCCACGAGGCTCGACCTAATTTTAAACAGCTTCTGCTGGAAGAAAAAAAAATCGAAGTTTTTAAACTGCCTCGGTAATCCTCACAATGTTTCAAGCTTTTTGTTCTTAAAAAGCTCATTTGAATGCTATCTTTACGTGTCAGTCGAGTTCTTGTTACCCTCCATAAATGTGACATTTTCATCCTCACATGTGACTTCTTTGTTCTGAATATAATACAATGTGTTTTACAATCAACTTTGAGAACAACTGAGGAATTTGCATATTCAGCGTTATCGACGAGAAATACTCTTATTCAGCCATCATTAGATTAAAAGAGAATGGAGCAACCTACAAAACGCATGCTATCAGCCGGAACTTTCTGGCAATTTGCACTACTTCTTGTCCATGAAGTCACAGCAAAAAAAAAAAATCGACAAATCAGAAGGTAATAATCAAGAATTCCGTCTCAAGAGGAATCACAGTATTAAAAGATTTTACAAAAGGAAATGTTGTTTTTCGTGATACAGAAACCTTTATATTGTGCAAATGATCTTTTTTTTTTTACACCCACGAGGTTCGACCTAATTTTAAACGGTTTGTTCTGAAGAAAAAAAAAAATGAAGTTTTTAAATTGTCTCGGTGATTCTTACAATGTTTCAAGCGTTTTGTTCTTAAAAACCTAAGGTGCTAGCTCTCTTTAAGTGTTAGCCGAGATTTTGTTATCCTTCATAAATGTGACATTTTCACCCTCACAAGTGTCTTCTCAGTTCTGAATATATTATAATGTGTTTTACAATGAACTTTGAGAACACTTGTGAAAGTTGCATATTCAGCGTTTTCGCAGAGAAATACGCTTATTCAGCCATCATTAGAACAAAAGAGAATGGACCTACTTCCAAAACGGATGCTTTCAGCTGAAACTATTTCACAATTTGCACTACTTCTTGTCCTTGAAGTCACGGCTATGGGGAAAAAAAAAGAACAAATCAGAAGGTAATAATCCAGAATTCCATCACAATAGGAATCACAGTATTGAAAAATTTTACATAAGAATATATGGTTTCCATTGAAACAGAAACCTTGACATTGTGTATATGTTCGTTTTTTTTTTTTTTTTTACAGAAACGAGGCTCGACCTAATTTTAAACAGCTTCTGCTGGAGGGGGAAAAAAAATCGAAGTTTTTAAATATTCTCGGTGATCATCCCAATGTTTCAAGCTTTTTGTTCTTAAAAACCTAAGGTGCTAGCTCTCTTTACGTGTCAGTCGAGTCCTTGTTATCCTTCATAAATGTGACATTTCACCCTCACAAGTGTCTTCTTAGTCCTGAATATAATATAATGTGTTTGTGTCTTACAATCATCTTTGAGAATACTTGAGGAAGTTGAATATTCAGTGTTTTCGCCGAGAAATACGCTTATTCAGCCATCATTAGACTAACAGACAATGGACCAACTTCCAAAACGGATGCTATCAGCTGAAACTATTTCACAATTTGGACTACTTCTTGTCCTTGAAGTCACGGCAAAGGGAAAAATAAAATCGGCAAATCTCAATCCAGAATTCCGTCTCAAGATGAATCACGGAATTGAATGATTTTACCTAAGTAAATGTGGTTTTCGGTGAAACAGAAACCTTGATATTGTGCAAAAATTCGTTTTTTTTTTTTTACCTCCACGAGGCTCGACGTAATTTTAAACTTCTTGTGCTATAGAAAATAAAATAAATAAATTCGTTTTTTTATCAACTGACTCGGTGATCCTCACAATGTTTCAAGAGTTTTCTTCTTAAAAACCTAAGGTGCCAGCTCTCTTTACGTGTCAGTCGACTTCTTGTTATCATTCATAAATGTGATACTTTCACCCCCACAAGTGTCTTCTTAGTTCTGAATATACTATAATGTGTTTTACAATCATCTTTGAGAACACTTGGGGAAGTTGAATATTCAGCGTTTTTCCCGAGAAATACGGTTATTCAGCCATCATTAGATTGAAAGAGAATGGGCCAGCCTACAAAACGCATGCTACCAGCCTGAACTTTTTCACAATTGACACTACTTGTTCTTGAAGTCACGGCTAAGGGAAAAGAAAACTCGAAAAATCAGAAGGTAATAATCCAGTTCCGTCTCAAGAGGAATCTCAGTACTGAAAGATTTTACCTAAGAAAATGTGGTTTTCATTGAAACAGAAACCTTGATATTATTCAAATGTTCGGTTTTTTTTTTACAGCCACAAGGCTCGACCTAATATTACACAGCTGCTGCTGGAGAAAAAAAAAATCGAAGTATTTAAATTGTCTCGGTGATCCTCACAATTTTTGATGCTTTTTGTTCTTAAAAACCTAAGGTGCTAGCTCTCTTTACGTGTCAGTCGAGTTCTTGTTATCCTTCATAAATATGACAGTTTCACCCTCACATGTGTCTTCTAATTTCTGAATATAATGTAAAGTGTTTTACAATCAAATGAGAACACTTGAGGAAGTTGCATATTCAGCGTTTTCGCCGTGAAATACGCTTATTCAGCCATCATTAGATGAAAAGAGAATGGAGCAACATACAAAACGCATGCTATCATCCGGAACTTTCTCGCAATTTGCACTACGTCTTGTCCTTGAAGTCACGGCTAAGGAAAAAAAATTGACAAATCAGAAGGTAATAATCCAGAATTCCGTCTCAAGAGGAATCACAGTATTAAAAGATTTTACCTAAGAAAATGTGGTTTCAGTAAAACAGAAACCTTGATATAGTGCAAATTATCTTTTTTTTTTTTTTTTACAGCCACGAGGCTCTACTTAATTTTAAACAGCTTGTGCTGGAGAAAAAAAATAAAAAAAATCGGTTTTTAAATTGTGTCGGTGATCCTTACAAAGTTTCAAGCTTTTTGTTCTTAAAAACCTAAGGTGCTAGCTCTTTTTACGTGTCAGTCGAGTTTTTGTTATCCTTCATAAATTTGACATTTTCACCCTAACAAGTGTCTTCTCAGTTCTGAATATATTACAATGTGTTTTACAATCAACTTTGAGAACACTTGAGGAAGTTGCATATTGATCGTTTTCGCTGAGAAATACGCTTATTCAGCCATCATTAGACTAAAAGAGAATGGACCTACTTCCAAAACGGATGTTATCAGCTGAAACTATTTCACAATTCGCACTACTTCTTGTCCTTGAAGTCACGGCTAAGGGGAAAAAATCGACAAATCATAAGGTAATAATCCAGAATTCCATCTCAAGATGAATCACAGTATTGAAAGATTTTACCTAAGAAAATATGGTTTTCATTGAAACAGAAACCTTGACATTGTGCAAATGTTTTTTTGTTTTTTTTTACAGCCACGAGGCTCGACCTAATTTTAAACAGCTTCTGTTGGAGGGGAAAAAAATCGAAGTTTTTAAATTGTGATTCCCTTTGCTCATCTCAGATATCTCATTTCCACTGCTCTCTTTCTTGACTTCTGTCCTTCCAACAGAGTCCAAGATTCACTTCCATATTTCAGAGTTGGTATCAAAATACAGTCATATAACAACTTTTTCACTTCCATGCTCACCTCCCTGTTTCTTATCACTGCTTTCAACGAACCAGCAACCTTCCTTCCCTGCTGCACCCTTTCGAGCACTTCACCCTTCAGACTTCCATTCTTACTCATCACTCGGCCCAAGTACTTAAATTCACTCACATTCTCCATATCCTTCCAATCCAATCTCACTGTACATTCACTGGCTCCACTTCCCTCGAAGATCATCACTTTACTCTTCCCCACATTCACCTTTAGATTCCGTTTCTTACACACTCTCCCAAACTCATCTACCAAGCCTTGCAGCTCCCCTTCGTCTACACTCAGCAACACAGTATCATCTGCAAACAACAGTACAGGGAGTTTCCAAACACTGCCCTCTCTCACTAGGGCCACCCCAACATCCACTGCCCGACCTTGTATCTCTTTTATAACCCCATCCATATACAGATTGAACAACCATGGAGACATGACACATCCTTGTTCCAATCCAACCTTCAAATGGAAAGATTCACTCAGTTTGCCATCCACACGCACTGCAGCCTTAGCACCCTCATACATACTCTTAACTGCGATCAACAACTTCCAATCCACTCCATATATTCTTAATACCTTCCACAAACCTTGTCTATCCACCCTGTCATATGCTTTTTCCAGATCCATGAAGGCTGCATAGAACTTCTTGCCCTTCTCTAGAAACTTTTCCACTAAGGATCTAAGAATCAATATCTGGTCTACACAACCTCTTCCCTTCCTAAAACCTCCTTTTTCTTCTCCAACTAATTCCTCAGTAATTTCACTAACTCTGTCAATAAGTATCCTACCATATACTTTTCCTGTTACACTGAGAAGGCAAATGCCCCTATGATTACCACACACTGCTTTTCCCCCTTTTCCTTTGTACAGAGGAATCATTATACCTGACATCCTATCCTCCGGGACTCTACCCTCCTCCCAAGCCAATCTGCACACCTTCCACATCCATTCTATTACTATCTCTCCCCCATGGTTCAGCATTTCATCACACACTCCATCAATTCCTGGGGCTTTTCACATTTTACCTTTCATCATTGCTTCAACCACTTCCATCCTGGTGATTTCTTCCTCTCTTCTCACAACCCTCCTTCTCCCTGCCATTCCCCAGCCACTTATACTTGCATTACTTTCATTCTCTATGTTCAACAGTTCATTAAAGTGTTCTCTCCATCTGTTTACTTTTTCTCCCTTCTCCACTAGTAATCTACCATTTTTATCTTTCACACCCCAACTGACTTGTGGGGATCACCAAGACTATTTAAAAAGATCGATTTTTTTGTTTCTCCAGCACAAGCTGTTTAAAATTAAGCAGAACCATGTGGTGTTAAAAAAAAAAAAAACATTTGCACAATATCAAGGTTTCTGTTTCACCGAAAACCACATTTCATTAGGTAAAATCTTTCAATACTGATTCCTCTTGAGACGGAATTCTGGATTATTACATTCTGATCTGTCGATTTTTTTTTCCCTTAGCCGTGACTTCAAGGACAAGAAGTAGTGCAAATTGTGAATTAGTTACGGCTGATGGCATCCGTTTTGGAGGTAGGTCCAATCTCTTTCAATATAATGATGGCTGAATAAGCGTATTTCTCGACGAAAACGCTAAATATGCAACTTCCTCGTGTTCTCAAAGTTGATTATAAAAAACTTTATATTATATTCAGAAGTAAGAAGGCACTTGTGAGGGTGAAAATTTCACATTTATGAAGGATAAGAAGTCGACTGACACGTAAAGAGAGCTGGCACCTTAGGTTTTTAAGAACAAACAGCTTGACACATTGTGAGGATAACCGAGACAATTTAAAAACTTTTTTTTTTCTCCAGCACAACAGTTTAAAATTACGTCGAGCCTCATGGCGGTAGAAAAAAAAAAATACGAGTATTTGCACAATATCAAGGTTTCTGTACCACGAAAACCCAAATTTCCTTGGGTAAAAAATTCAATACTGATTCCTCTTGAGACGGTATTCTGGAATATTACCTTCTGAGTAGTTTTTTTTTTCCTTAGCCGTGACTTCAAGGAAAAGAAGTAGTGCAAATTGTAAAATAGTTCCAGCTGATAGCATCCGTTTTAGAGGTATGTCCATTCTCTTTTAATCAAATGATGGCTGAATAAGCGTATTTCTCGGAGAAAACGCCGAATATGCAACTTCCTCAAGTGTTCTCAAAGTTGATTGGAAAACACATTATATTATATTCAGAAGTAAGAAGAGATTTGTGAGGGTGAATATTTCACTTTTATGAAGGATAACAAGAATTCGACTGGCACGTAAAGAGAGCTGGCACCTTAGGTTTTTAAGAACAAAAAGCTTGAAACATTGTGAGGATCACCGAGACAATTTAAAAACCTCCATTTTTTTTTCTCCAGAAAAAACTTTTTAAAATTAGTCCGACCCCGTTTGGGAAAAAAAAAAAAAAAAAAAAAGGAACAATATCAATGTTTCTGTGTCACAGAAAACCACATTTCCTTTCGAAAAATCATTCAATACTGTGATTCCTCTCGGGACGGAATTTTGGATTATTAACTTATGATTCGATTTTTTCCCCCAATTCGCAGTGACTTCAGGGACAAGAAATAGTACAAATTGTGAAATAGCTCTGCCTGATAGCATCCGTTTTGGAGGTAGGTCCATTTTCTCTTAATCTAATGATGTCTGAAAAAGCCAATTTCTCGGCGAAAACGCTGAATATGCAACTTTCTCAAGTGTTCTCAAAGTTGACTAAAACACATTATATTCAGAACTAAGAAGACACTTGTGAGGGCAAAAATGTCATATTTATGAAGGATAACAAGAATTCGACTGACACGTAAAGAGAGCTTGCACCATATGTTTTTAAGAACAAAAGGCTTGAAACATTGTGAGGATCACCGAGATAATTTAAAACTTCGATTTTTTTTCTTCTCCAACACAAGCTGTTTAAAAATACGTCGAGCCTCGTGGCGTAAAACAAAAAATCGCACATTTGCACAATATCAAGGTTTGTGTGTCACCGAAAACCACATTTCCATAGGTAAAATCTTTCAGTACCGTGATTTCTCTTGAGACGGAATTCTGGATTATTACCTTCTGATTTGTCGATTTTTTTTTTCCCCTTAGCTGTAACTTCAAGGACAAGAAGTCGTGCAAATTGAGAAATAGTTCCGGCCGATAGCATCCGTTTTGGAGGTAGGTCCATTCTCTTTTTAATCTAATGATGGCCGAATAAGCGAATTTCTCGGAGAAAACGCTGAATATGCAACTTCCTCATGTGTTCTCAAAGATGATTGTAAAAACATTATATTATATTCAGAACTAAGAAGACACTTGACGGTGAACATTTCACATTTATGAACGATAACAAAAAGTCGACTGACACAAAAAGAGAGCTGGCACCTTAGGTTTTTAAGAACAAACAGCTTGAAACAGTGACAGGATCACCGAGACAATTTAAAAATTTCGATTTTTTTTTCTCCAGTACAAGAGTTTAAAATTACGTCTAGCCTCGTGGCGGTAAAAAAATATAAATAAAATTAAAACAAAAAAACGATTATTTGCACAATATCAAGGTTTCTGTATCACCAAAACCCACATTTCCTTGGGTAAAATCTTACAATACTGTGATTCCTCTTGAGTCGGTATTCTGGATTATTACCTTCTGATTAGTAGTTTTTTTTTCCTTTAGCCATGACTTGAAGGAAAAGAAGTAGTGCAAATTCTGAAATAGTTCCGGCTGATAGCATCCGTTTTAGAGGTAGGTCCACTCTCTTTTAATGTAATGATGGCTGAATAAGCGAATTTCTCGGCGAAAACGCTGAATATGCAACTTCCTCAATTTTTCTTAAAATTAATTGTAAAACACATTATATTATATTCAGAAATAAGACACCTGTGAGGGTGAATATATCACATTTATGAAGGATAACAAGAACTCGACTTACACGTAAAGAGAGCTGGCACCTTAGGTTTTTAAGAACAAAAATATTGAAACATTGTGAGGATCACAGAGACAATTTAAAAACTTCGATTTTCTATTTTTTTCGTCAGCACAAGCTGTTTAAAATTACGTCGATCCTCGTGGCATTAAAAAAAAAAAAAAAACGAACATTTGCACAATATAAAGGTTTCTCTGTCACCGAAAACCACATCTCCTTAGGTAAAATCTGAAAATACCGTGATTTCTCTTGAGACGGAATTCTGGATTATTACCTTCTGATTTATCGATTTTTTTCCCCTTAGACGTGACATCAGGGACAAGAAGTAGTGCAAATTGTGAAATAGTTCCGGCTGATAGCATAGGTTTTGGAGGCATGTCCATTCTTTTTTAATCTAATGATGGTTGAATAAGCGTATTTATCGGCGAGAACCCTGAATCTGCAACTTCCTCATGCGTTCTCAAAGTTGATTGTAAAAAACATTATATTATATTCGGAACTAAGAAGACACTTGTGAGGGTGAAAATGTCACATTTATGAAGGATAATAAGAAGTCGACTGACACTTAAAGAGAACTGGCACCTTAGGTTCTTATGATCAAAAAGTTTAAATCATTGTGAGGATCACTAACACTATTTAAAAAGATCAAATTTTTTATTTTTTTTTCTCCAGCACAAGCTCTTTAAAATTAAGTCGAGCCTCGTGACATAAAAAAAAAGCGAAAATTTGCATATATCAAGGTTTCTATTTCACCGAGAACCACATTTCCTAATGTAAAATCTTTCAATACTGTGATTCCTCTTGAGACGGAATTCTGAATAATTATATTCTGAATTGACGATTTTTTTCCCCCTTAGCCGTGACTTCAAGGACATGAAGTAGTGCAAATTGTGAACTATTTCCGGCTGAGGGCATCCGTTTTAGAGGAAAGTCCATTCTCTTTTTATCGAATGATGGCTGAATAAGCGTATATCTCGGCGAAAAAGCTGAATATACAACTTCCTCGTGAAAAAAAAACATTATATTATATTCAGAACTAAAAAGACACCTGTGAGGGTGAAAATTTCACATTTATGATAGATAACAAGAAGTCGACTGACACGTAAAGAGAGCTGGCACCTTAGGTTTTATAAGAACAAAGCTTGAAACATTGTGAGGATAACCGAGACAATTTAAAAACTTTAATTTTTTTTTCCCGGCACAAGCAGTTTAAAATTACGTTGAGCCTCGAGGCGGTAAAAAAAAAAAAAAAAAACGAATATTTGCTCAATATCAAGGTTTCTGTATCACGAAAAACAACATTTCCTTGGGTAAAATCTGTCAATACTGATTGCTCTTGAAACGGTATTCTGGATTATTACCTTCTGACTAGTTTTTTTTTTTTTTTCCCCTTAGCCGTGACTTCAAGGAAAGAAGTAGTGCAAATTGTAAAATAGTTCCAGGTGATAGCATCCGTTTTCCAGGTAGGTCCATTCTCTTTTAATTTAATGATGGCTGAATAAGTGTATTTCCCGGCGAAAACGCTGAATATGCAACTTCCTCAAGTGTTCTCATAGTTGATTGTAAAACACAGATTATATTCAGAACTAAGAAGACACTTGTGAGGGGGAAAATATCACAATTATGAAGGATAACAAGAAGTCTACTGACACGTAAAGAGAGCTGGCACATTAGTTTTTAAGAACAAACAGCTTCAAACATTGTGAGGATTATCGAGACAATTTAAAAGCTTCATTTTTTTTTTTGTTCTCCAGCACAAGCAGTTTAAAATTACGTCGAGCATCGTGGAGGGGAAAAAAAAACGAAAAAAAAAAGTTTGCACAATATCAAGGCTTCTGTTTCACCCAAAACCACATTTCATTGTTTAAAACCTATAATACTGTGATTCCTCTTGAGACGGAATTCTAAATTATTAACTTATGATTTGTCGATTTGTTTTCTCCAATTCGCAGTGACTTCAAGGACAAGAAGTAGTGCAAATTATGAAATAGTTACGGCTGATAGCATCCGTTTTGGAGGTAGGTCCAGTCTCTCTTAATCTAATGACGGCTGAATGAGCGTATTTCTCGGAGAAAACGCTGAATATGCAACTTCCTCAAGTGTTCTCAAAGTTGATTGTAAAACACATTATATTCAGAACTAAGAAGAGACGTGTGAGGGTTAAAATGTCACATTTATCAAGGATAACAAGAATTCGACTGACACGTAAAGAAAGCTGGCACATTAGGTTTTTAAGAACAAAAATCTTGAAACATTGTAAGGATCACCAAGACAATTTAAAAACCTCGACTTTTTTTTTCTCCAGCACAAGCTGTTTAAAATTACGTCGAGCCTCGTGGCGTAAAAAAAAAAAAAAACGAACATTTGCGCAATAACAAGGTTTCTGTGTCACCGAAAACCACATTCCCTTAGGTAAAATCTTTCAATACTGTGATTCCTCTTGAGACTAAATTCTGGATTATTAACTTCTGATTGGTCGATTTTTTTTCCCCAATTCGCAGTGACTTCAAGGAACACAAGTAGTGCAAATTGTGAAGTAGTTCCGGCTGATAGCATCCGCTTTGGAGGTAGGTCCATTCTCTCCTAATCTAATGATGTCTAAAAAAGCAAATTTCTCGGCGAAAACGCTGAATATGCGACTTCCTCAAGTGTTCTCAGAGTTGACTAAAACACATTATATTCTGAACTAAGAAGACAATTGTGAGGGTTAAAATGTCACATTTATGAAGGATAACAAGAATTCGACTGCCACGGCAAGAGAACTGGCATCTTATGTTTTTAAGAACAAAAAGCTTGAAATATTGTGAGGATCACCGAGACAATTTAAAAACTTCGATTTTTTTTTCTCCAGCACAAGCTGTTTAAAATTACGTCGAGCCTAGTGGTGTTAAAGAAAAAAAAAACATTTGCACAATATCAAGGTTTCTGTGTCACCGAAAACCACATTTCCATATCCAAAATCTTTCAATACTGTGATTTCTCTTGAGACGTAATTCTGAATTATTACCTTCTGATTGGTCGATTTTTTTCCCCTTAGCCGTGACTTCAATGACAAGAAGTCGCGCAAATTGTGACATAGTTCCGGCGGATAGCATCCGTTTTGGAGGTACGTCCATTCTATTTTAATCTAATGATGGTTGAATAAGCGAATTTCTCGGCGAAAACGATGAATATGCAACTTCCTCATGTGTTCTCAAAGTTGATTGTAAAAAACTTTATATTATATTCAGAACTAAGAAGACACTTGAAGGTGAAAATTTCACATTTATCAAGGATAACAAGAAGTCGACTGACACATAAAGAGAGCTAGCACCTTAGGTTTTTCAGAACAAACAGCTTGAAACATTGCGAGGATCACCGAGACAATTTAAAAACTTCGATTTTTTTTCTCCAGTTCAAGCGTTTAAAATAACGACGAGACTCGTGGCGGTAAAAAATAAAAATAAAATTAAAATAAAACATTATTTGCACAATATCAAGGTTTCTGTATCACCAAAACCCACATTATCTTGGGTAAAATCTTTCAATACTGTGATTCCTCTTGAGACGGTATTCTGGATTATTACCTTCTGATTTGTAGTTTTTTTTTTCCTTTGGCCCTGACTTGAAGGAAAAGAAGTAGTGCAAATTCTGAAATAGTTCCGGCTGATTGCATCCGTTTTAGAGGTAGGTCCAATCTCTTTTAATCTAATGATGGCTGAATAAGCATATTTCTCTGCGATAACGCTGAATTTGCAACTTCCTCAAGTGTTCTCAAAGTTGATTGTAAAACACATTATATTATATTCAGAACTAAGACACCTGTGAGGGTGAATATATCACATTTATGAAGGATAACAAGAATTCCACTGACACGTAAATAGAGCTGGCACCTTAGGTTTTTAAGAACAAAAAGCTTGAAACATTTTGAGGATCAACGACACAATTTAAAAACTTCGAAATTTTTATTTTGTTTTCTCCAGCACAAGCTGTTTAAAATTACGTCGAGGGTCGTGGCGTAAAAAAAAAAAAAAAAAAACTTTTCCATAATATCAAGGTTTCTATTTCACCGAGAACCACATTTCTAAGATGCAATCTTTCAATTCTGTGATTCATATTGAGACGGAATTCTGGATTATTACATTCTGATTTGTCGATTTTTTTTCCCCGTTAGCCGTGACTTCAAGGACAAGAAGTAGTGCAAATTGTGAAATAGTTCCGGCTGATGGCATCCTTTTTTTATGGTAGGTTCATTCTCTTTTAATCTAATGAAGGCTGAATACACTTATTTCTCGGCGATAACGCTGAATATGCAACTTGCTCGTGTTCTCAAAGTTGATTGAAGAAAACGATATATTATATTCAGAACTAAGAAGACACTTCTGAGGGTGAAACTTTCACATTTATGAAGGATAACAAGAAGTCGACTGACATGTAAAGAGAGCTGGCACCTTAGGTTTTTAAGAACAAAGCCTGAAACATTGTGAGGATTACCGAGACAATTTAAAAACTTCATTTTTTTTTCCCCAGCACAAGCAGTTTAAAATTACGTCGAGCCTTGTGGCGGTAGAAAAAAAATTAAAAAAACCAATATTTGCTCAATATCAAGGTTTCTGTATCACGAAAAACAACATTTCCTTGGGTAAAATCTTTCAATACTGATTCCTCTTGAGACGGAAATCTGGATTATTACCTTTTGGTTATAATACTGTGATTCCTCTTGAGACGGAATTCTAGATTATTAACTTATGATTTGTCGATTTTTTTTTTTTCCAATTCGCAGTGACTTCAAGGACAAGAAGTAGTGCAAACTGTGAAATAGTTCCGGCTGATAGCATCCGTTTTGGAGATAGGTCCATTCTCTGATAATCTAATGATGTTTAAAAAAAAAAAAAGCTAATTTCTCGGCAAAAACGCTGAATATGCAACTTCCTCAAGTGTTCTCAAAGTTGACTAAAACACATTATATTCAGAACTAAGAAGACACTTGTGATGGTAAAAATGTCACATTTATGAAGGATAACAAGAATTCGACTGACACGTAAAGAGAGCAGGCACCTTAGGATTTAAAGAACAAAAAGCTTGAAATATTGTGAGGATTACCGGGACAATTTAAAAACATCGAATTTTTTTTTCTCCAGCACAAGCTGCTTAAAATTACGTCGATCATCGTGGCGTTAAATAAAAAAAAAAAAAACGAACATTTGCACAATATCATGGTTCCTGTGTCACCGAAAACACATTTCCTTAGGTATAATCTTTCAATACTCCGATTTCTCTTGAGACGGAATTCTGGATTATTACCTTCTGATTTGTCGATTTTTTTTTCCCTTAGCCGTTGATTTCAAGAAGGACAAGATGTCGTGCAAATTGTGAAATAGTTCGGGCTGATAGCATCCGTTTTGGAGGTAGGTCCATTCTAATTTAATCTAATGATGGCTGAATAAACTAATTTCTCGGAGATAACGCTGAATATGCAACTTCCCCATATGTTCTCAAAGCTGATTGTAAAAAACATTATATTATATTCAGAAATAAGAAGACACTTGAGGGTGAAAATTTCACATTTATGAAGGATAACAATAAGTCGACTTACACATAAAGTTTTTAAGAACAAACTGCTGTAAACATTGTGAGGATCACCAAGACAATTTAAAAACTTGTTTTTTTTTTTTCTCCAGCACAAGCTTTTAATATTACGTCGAGCCTCGTGGCGGAAAAAAAAAATAAAAGAAAAGAAATGATTATTTGCACAATATCAAGGTTTCTATGTCACCAAAAACCTCATTTCCTTGGGTAAAATCTTTCAAATCTGTGATTCCTCTTGACACGGTATTCTGGATTATTACCTTCTGATTTGTAGTTTTTTTTTTTTTTTGCCGTGACTTGAAGGAAAAGAATTAGTGCAAAATCTGAAATAGTTCCGGCTGATAGCATCCGTTTTAAAGGTAGGCCCATTCTCTTTTAATCTAATGATGGTTGAATAAGCGTATTTCTCGGCGATAACGCTGAATTTGCAACTTCCTCAAGTGTTCTCAAAGTTCATTTCAAAACACATTATATTATATTCAGAACTAAGAAGACACCTGTAAGGGAGAAAATATCACATTTATGAAGGATAACAAGAAGTCGACAGACACATAAAGAGAG
>JAGKTI010012927.1:0-23827 GCA_018397915.1 Birgus latro
TCATCCCTTTATCTCATCCTCAATCTCCTCTCTTCCTCTCTTTCCCTGTCCACGTAATTCACATCCATTGTTTTAATTAACCTCTCATTCTCCATCCTCTCCACATGGCCAAACCATATCAGACAGTGCATATTTCATGTACGTAAATGGCACATTAAGACAACACTTTCGCTCTGCATTGTCCATACATCCATATTTGGTTTAATATTTTCTACTGACATCGTCATGTTATAAAGTGTCTTACGAAACTTCAGTCAAAGGATGAGGTACGCTAACATTATTTTTTTTGTAACCTTTGGTTTCAGGTTTGGAGAGGTCAGATTGTTTATTTCCAGTTTTCCTGAAAAGTTTCTGGTCGATTTACTTAAAGTTTTTTCACCATTTTTGTCCTGGCAAACTTTCGAATGGTTACCCTAAATCAATGCTTGTTGACTAGCAACTCGAGGTACAGTGCGTCAGGTGGCGTCCCACAATATCCAGCCATTCTGCAGGCTCCGGTCTGGGAATGTGTGGGTTTTATAAAATATGTATGAGGCTATGCCAAGTCTTAATAACGATTGTATTTTGTCTTCATCTAAACCCTAACTTCGTCTTGGCAGATTAGTTTAATGTTAATACCGAGTTATTCAGGAAACTATTAACAACGGACTATTCCTGATATCATCCCTCTTCTCCCACACAGATGGTCACAGTACGATTACCCAGACACTGTCGTCACTGGTTAGTGGTCTGTTGAGCGGGCATGACCTCCTGATGGTAAGTGACGAACACAGCCAGCATATCCTTGACGTGAGTCAGGTGGTGGCGGCGGCTGGAGCCTCTCACACGCCTGTCTTCCTCGCCACACAACACTCACTGCTCCACACCTCCACTCCCTCACACCACACCAAAGGGTCGAATCTCACCGCCATAATCATCTTCCATGGTGACCCCACCGCCTTCCTCCTCCTCCTCGCAGATAATAAACTCTGGAACCCCGGTTACCTCGTCCTTTTTTGCCTCAGCCCGCACCTCAACACCACATCAGTAATTGTACAGCCTGTTGTCCAGCGCTCGGAGTTCATCTTGTTGCTGCAGCCACAAGAACGAGCAGGACGACAATGCCTCATCGCCTACACCAGTTTACCTACAAGTATTAGGGCACCACTGGGAGTCTGGAGTAGTAAGAAATTCCATACCAGACACGCACTCTTCCCTAATCGCTTCAGGGACTTTGGTGGGAGGGTTTTAACGATACCAATCTCGTGCTACGATCAACCGTTCTTGTACTTTGGAGAAGATGGTAAATGCGGTGGTGGAAACTCGGATGCGCTTCAGGTCATTGGCAATAAATACAACTTCACGCATAAAATCACCCTCTTTGACACAATGACATGGGGAATGAAGGAGAATGGAACCTGGGATGGGATGCTGGGTGATATGATGTATAATAATAAGGACATGGTGATCAGTTCATTCAACCTTAACACGGACAGTTTCAGTGACTTCGACTTCGTTTATCCCTACTGGCGATTCAGCATTGTGATTCTCCTTCGCACACCGCCTCCCATACCCCGCTGGAGGAGTATCTTGTACCCCTTCTCCACTACGCTATGGGCCCTAACCCTGGCTTCCACCATCGCTGCTGCCTCTCTGCTCTCCTGCTTACTTCACTACCTCCACCACCTCAGAGACCCAACTGACATCGTTCTCAAGGTGATTAACCTCTTCAATCTGCTACAACACTTCGTGTTGCCGATAATGTTTACATTTTATTTACATTATCTTTGGCATACTGGCTACTACAGTTTTGCTTTGACTGTTGTTTAGGGTCCACTGTACTGGAAAGGCCACACGTTGAAATGTGACAATATGTGACTGTAAGTTCTTCATTTGAAACAGGAGTTACTGAGCAAGATGTCGTCTCTATGGAATAAATTTTATACTTCTTAAACATAATGTAAGCTTTTAAATTATTTTGTGATTCTTGAGTTTAAAACTGTGGTTTTTTTTTCTCATTCCATCTTATGAATTTATATATGTAGTTAAGAATGGCCTTCAAGTTATTTATCTTTTTTTTTTTTATGTGTCCGACTCTGGGCATAGGCTTCACAGCTTTCTATCAAGGCCCAGTCGTCCTCCTACAATCTACATGTCACCACTTCGGCGCTTAACATCCACCGTCCATATTGAATACATGCTAGGGCTGTCTCATACAGGACTGGTGTATTGGTATTAGTGGGGTCATTTTTACGACATGTCGGCGGGTCTTCTGGTAGATCAGTAAAGCCTGATTTAATGAAATTCAAATCCTTAAATTGTTCCCTGAACCAGCGGACAATCTAATACACTAAATAAGTATGCCCAGTACGGCTGTTGTTTTCATGCTGCATATTATAACAGACTTCAATCATTCATTCATCATTCATCATCCAATCCTACATTGCCCCTTGAGGAGAGTAGTAGCCCGGGGCTAGGCAAGTTGGTCCTGACATTTAAGATGACACTGACCAACCTCACTCATTCCTGAGTGGCATTACGTGAGCAATAAACCCCAATCACCCCATGGATATAAACCTTCACCGGCTCAGTCCGATTGGAGAGCAGTAATTACCCACTAAACCACCAGGCGCCAAACTTTGGTTATATGGTTACCACCAAGCGTAGTAAATGGTTTCCTGGTGCACAGGAAACCATTTGGCTTGTCACTCAGTGTAAAGACTCCCACAGGCAGAAGGATGAGTAAAGAATGAAGGAAAGAGAGACAAAAGAGTATGGAAGGAAAGAAGGATGGAGGAGAGGAAAGGGCAGACACCCGAGAGCAGCACTACATCGAGTGAGTGAATGGTAGCTCCCCCTCCTACCACATCAGACTTTAATAAACACAGCAGTTTCAATACCTGGCAATAAATAAAACTGGAAGTTATAAATTTATTTGTATTATGATTAATTATACTTGAAGACAGGTGTTTTGTGAAATTATATGAAAACAATTCATGAATATTTTGGTGCTCAGCTCAACGTTTAACGAGACAAACATAAAAGCGAAATAGAATGAATTAGTTTTAACTTAGAAGACCATAAATGTATAACGTACGGAAATGTAACATAAATCTATTCCATTCGTAAAAATTATTTTTTGATTATCAGTATAATCTTAGTTATCAATTCATACAATTATCATGAAGAATCAACCAAGTTATTGTAAATAATTACGGTACCTGAATAATTTCTCCATGCCAGGTCTCTGCGACCGCACTGAATAAACACCTTCACGAGCATGAATCGCTCCTGAAATTAATAAAATCATTTTAACTGTACACAAAAAATCGACGGAAATGTTCTCCGGACAAAAGCGTGAATTCTTACACTTATAAATACAGTAGCAAACTGGCTGCAGTTCCCTCTCATTAGTCTCAAAACAAACAGGTGAATGAACATTTATGCTCATCACTCTGTATCGGTCAAGTGTAGAACAAGGAAGAGGCCCAACTTTTACCACTCTGGCCTAGTGATATAAAACCTGTTCCATCGCAACAGTCTGGATTCACTCACATACGGTAAACTGTCTCTAGGAGGACCTGGGGCGGTGGCGTCTTCGCCTGGGGTCCACCCCCAAGAGGCTGTCGAAGCAGAGGAGGACAGCATGGGGGCTAAATCACTGCAAACTCCCCCGGCCCCTCACGGGGCCCGGAACCTGGGAGTGGTTTCAGTCGTCCGATGAAGTACCACATCTCTCAACACAACATACACAACAACACTGTTATTTCTAGACCGAGAAATGATGCCCCGGGAGTCATTTCTCGAAGACTTCTTCTACTGGAGCTAGTAACACTGAGAGCAATCCAGGACTTATCAACAAATTCATATGTCAGTCATGCCCAAAACCTGTCACTTCAGCCGACAAACAAGAGGTTCAGTTCAGTGCAATTCCTGCAAAAACTGGACCTATCACACCTGCGCAACACTTGCATCCAGAGAATATTACACAAACGCCTGGACCTGCTCCTTATGCTCCTTCCCCCCACCCACTAACCCCCCCATCAATCCCTCTCCTACAATAAACTAAAATTCGCACTGGTAACAAATCACAAATAACATACATCCCCCCCCAATATTTCCCCCACTGTACCACACAATTACTCTCCTCAAATACACTACATCACTAACATACCCAACATTATCCTAGGTGGTGATTTCAACACCAAGGCGCCGGCCTGGCATGTCAACAACCCTGACACAGACAGAGGGCTGGTACTACAATCCCAAACAGATGATCTTGTCATCATCAACAATCTCCATCAACATACCCATACCCCACACCAAGCCCTCTTCCTCCCATCATCTCCACAACATCCTGGAGAGATGTCAAAACCTTTGGCTCTGACCACATCCCAGTCATCATCACTACCAAAACCAGAATCACCCCAGTTGGCTACAGACACATATACACTAACTGTAAGAGAGCCAACTGGGGGGCCTTCACAACTGAAACAGAACAACACTTGGAAACATTAAACAGTACATCCATCTCAAACATCAACACCGCTGTGCACACATTCAGTACAATTATACAAACGCAGACAAAAGACACATCCCTAGAGACAACAGAAAAAGACACAACCACAACTTCACACAGAAATTCAAGGCCTCATCAGTCAACGGGAAATTCTGCGACACTCCACAACAACCAATACACAAGACACTGTACAACAAATACAAGAACTCAACACTCAAATAAAGAATAAAATATCAGAACAGCAAACACTAAATTGGAGTAATTATCTCCCAACACTTTATCACAAAACAAACACCAGCAAACCCTACAAAACAATAAACAGCATCACACTCTCCAGCAGCAACACTACACAATCACACTCTGCCATCATAACAAGAGACGCCATACCTTCAGACAGACAACAAGTAGACTGTAGCACAGTCGATCAGGGGAGTACTCCCAAGGTGGATGGAAAGCTGATGACAGGGAGAGGTGGAGCACCCGTTTCCTCAGCCCTCTGGACTAGTTCCTAACCATTTCCCTTTGCTTAACTTTTTCAGTATTTCAGTAACAAAGAGAGTAGGCCAGCATGTTCTCCAGTACAAGTTTCTCTAACTGTCAATACCAAACCACATGCACAGTACACACTACACTTCCTTCTCAAAATCTGAATTATGGCGTCTTAATACCCAGCCTCAGAGACCCCGGAAAGGGGGGGGGGCACAAATGCCCCGACCATCCCGACCATCCGCCTCTCTCCCGTTGACATCTCGGCGAGCTGCCTGGAACCACTGTCTGACTCACTTCTTCATTTTTGCGACATTCGCAGCCTTTCCTCAAACATTCGTTCTGTTGAGCACCACCTCTCCTCCTCTAGACCGCACCTTCTCTTCCTAACTGAGACTCAGCTCTCTGAGGCAAGTGATATCAAACCTTTTCTGTATCCTCCGACTCTCTCTATACTCATTTTAAAGCCAAAAGTGGCTGTTGTGTATATGAATGCAACAACTTATCGTGCGCTCGTGTTCATGAACTTGATT
Organism: Birgus latro; assembly: GCA_018397915.1. Lineage (NCBI taxonomy): Eukaryota > Metazoa > Arthropoda > Malacostraca > Decapoda > Coenobitidae > Birgus > Birgus latro. The sequence continues at coordinate 5,518 of JAGKTI010012927.1, forward strand.
CTTCTTAATTCTTTACTCTCTGGCTTCGTTTTTCCTGTTATTCTCTGACTAAATATATCTGCACTGTTTACTTATCCCTTAATTCTACTATGAAAAACTTTTTGACTATCTTACCTCTATGATGGAACACACTCTATCCGCTTCTCCTTTCTCCAAAATCTCCATTCTAGGAGATTTCAATGTTCACCACCACCTTTGGCTCTTCTCTCCTTTCACTGCTCCACCTAGTGAATAAATCTTCACCTTTTCTATCCTTTATGACCTAGAGCAGCTTGTACAGCACCCTACCTGTATCCCTGGCCACCTTGGTGAGAGTTCCAATGTACTTGACCTCTTCCTTACGCCTATTCCTTCTCCTTATGCTGTTATTCTTTCCTTTCTGTTGGGCTCCTCCAATCACAAACTTATTACCCTAACCTGTCCTATTGCTCCGGTACGGCCTGTTGACCCTACAAAGAAACATCGACTGTGGCTCTATGGAGCTGCGAATTGGGAGGCCCTCAGGCAGTACTACTTTGATTTTCCCTGGAATGATTAATGCTTCCATGAGCGGGAGGCATCTGAGTGTGCCTTGCGCATTACAGAGGTGATTTTCTCAGGAATGGAAGCATACATTCCCTTCTCATATCCTGTGACTAATGCAAGAAGGTCTTGGTTTAATCATGCTTGTTCTGATTCTGTCCACAACAAGGAGAGGCCTATAAAAGGTACCAGAGCCAACCCACTCCTGAATCACATCTTCTTTATGTTTTTCCCCAGGATCGTGCTAAGTGTGTTCTTCGCTCTGCCAAGAATAATTTCATCCGTGCTAAATGCTCTCAACTCTCCAACTCGAATTCTTCTCGTTCCTTCTGGCACCTTGGTAAAAACCTTTCTAACAACTTTACCTCATCATCCTCCCCTCCTCTTTTCTACTCTGATGGCTCTGTAGCTATTTCTTCTACTGATAAAGCAGATCTCTTTGCTCAGACTTCCTCCTCCAATTCTACCTTAGACGATTCCGGTGCTGTTCCTCTATCGCTTTCCCCCTCTGACTTTCTCATGGCTGACATTAAAATTTCTTCAGGTGAAGTATTTTCTGCCATCACTGGCCTCAATACTGGGTCTGATAGAGTCACTCATGTTGTCCTTAAGAAATGTGCTTCTGTGCTTACACCCTGCCTAGGTAAACTCTTTCACCTTTGTCTACCAACTTGTACCTTTCTTTCTTACTGGAAGTTTGCTCTCATTCAGGCAGTCGCAAAGAAGGGTGACCATTCACAACCCTCTAACTATCGTCCAGTTGCTTTAATATCCTGTGTCTCAAAAGTTTTCGAGTCAATTCTCGACAGAAAAATTTTAAAGTATCTTCCTATCACAACCGTCTTTGTGATCGTATGTGTGGGTTCTGTCACGGATACTCCACTGGCAATCTTCTCACCTACCTTTCAGACTCCTGGTCATCCTCCTTTCGGGACTTTGGTGAAAGCTTTGCCATTGCATTTGACATATCAAAGGTTTTCGATCGAGTCTAGAATAAATCTTTAATTTCCTCTTACGGTTTCTATCATTCTATCTGTGCCTTCATCTATAGCTTCCTTTCTGGTCGTTCTATAGCCGCTGTTGTGAACGTCCGTCGTTTTTCTCCTAGATCTATCAATAGTGGTGTTCCTCAGGACTCTGTCCTATCACCAACTCTCTTCCCTTTATTCATCAATGACCTTCTAAGCTGTACATCTAACCATGTCCACTCGTACACTAATGATTCCACCCTTCACCGTTAAAATCGGTTCCCTCAATGTCCATCTCAGGAGTTACTTCAACAAACAAGAAATGAGGCTATTGGACACCTAGTGTCTGACTTGGCTCGTATCTCTGACTGGGGTAAATATAATCTTGTTGTTTTTAATGCATGAAAGACTCAGTTCTTACACCTATCAGCCCAACAGAATCTTACACAGGATTACCAACTGATGTTTAATAATGTCCAGCTCAGTTATGCATCATCCGTGAACATGCTTGGAACATGCACTCCGGATTTATCTTGGAAAGAACATATTACATCTCTTGTAAAATCTGCTTCCAAGAGATTATCTATGCTAATCCAACTCCAAACCATCTTTACCCCTGCACATTTGTTGACTTTATATACGGGTTATATTCGCCCCTGTGTGGAGTACAACTCTCATGTGTGGGGAGGCTCACCACATACAGCTCTTCTCAACAGGGTGAGGTCAAAGGCTTTTCGTCTCAGTACTCTCCTCCTCTTACTGGCTCTTTTCAACCTCTGTCTCTTCGCCGCACTGTTCCATCTTTATCTCTTTTCTATCGCCAATCCAATGGTTACTCTTCCTCTGAAGTGTCTGCTTGCATCCCTCCACCACTGCGACGGGCATGTAGCACCCGTCTAGCAACAAACTCTCATCGTTTTTCTGTCCACATCCCGAAAGCAAGGGTTAACCGTTACTCCCAGGTCTTCATTTATGCAACAGGTCAGCTCTGGAACTGTCTTCCTCTGTGTGTGTTTCCTACTTCCTATGATCTCCAGTCTTTCAAACGCAGTGTGTCCATCCATCACGAAATGAACTAATCTTGAATCTGGCTCTCTTTTGTATTGTTTTTGTTTTTTTTCTTGGAGGGAACAGTTTCCCTTTGGTTCCTTCTTCCTTGCATAAAAAAAGATAAACGCTCTCATCAATCACTTTTCACATGTCAGCCATCTAAAACCCAATCGCGATGACCGATGTATAATCCGACGTAAGAAACAGTTCCCCACAGACCCAGACTTTACACCTTTCACTTACAACCAGACGAAGCACATCATTAGCAACCTTAAGCACTCATCTGCCTGTGGTCCAGACAACATAAGCAACATACACCTTAAACACCTTGGACCACAAGGCATACAAGCACTCACCAACATATCAAGCTACTGCTACTCACACAACATAATACCCAACATCTGGAAACTTGGCATTATCATCACTATCCCCAAACCCAACAAAGACCCCACGTTACCTTCCTCACACTGCCCTATCACACCCCTCTGCACCCCCTCCAACATCACTGAACGACTGGTACTACTACTAGTTACACCGCATACCCCTCTAGCTCCATCACAACATGGTTTTAGGCAACTACACTCCACAAACATTCCTCTTGCAGACGTTACACAGAGATTTTTTGATGGCATGAACTCATCTGTCACCACACACAAAATTCTTTGGCACACTAGACATTAGTAAAGCTTTTGATGCCATCCCCCACCACAACCTCACAAACAAAATATTCAACACATACATGTACTATAACACGAAAAGATGGTAGGCAAAATACTTAGCAGTCAGATGTGCACATGTAACATTTGCCGGTCAGTTATCGAACATCAGAAACTTCATCAGTGGTGTCCCCCAAGGATCTGTTTTGTCCCCTACACTCCTGAACATACACATGCACGACATACTCACACCCCACACACCACAGATACACATAGCTTCCTATGCAGATGACATAACACTTACATGTACACACCAAAACGCAAGCACAGCCGCACACATCCTCCAACCTTACCTCAACACACTACACGAATTGTTCACCACAAACAGGCTCAAAATAGCTCCAGCCAAATCTACAGTGACCCATCTCACAAACTGGACAGCAGAACATGGTCACATTCCACACCTCACCATAAAAAACACTCCCCTACTACAACTACTACACACACACACACACACACACAGACACTCACACACACACACACAATCCTCGGTGCAACATACATCAGTGACATTTAAACAACACATCACAAACATCAAGAATAAATTAACACCAAGACTCAATGCCTTGAGGTCATTTGCCCATTCAACATTTGAGCACCACAATGAAACCACCAGCACAGCATACAGAAAATATATATACTTTCAGTGATGAATTATGCAAGCCCTGCTTGGGCTCCTAACCTCACTAAAACACACTGTAACACTCTACAGGCCATACAGAACAAAGCTGTAAAAATAATCATAGGCTGCACAGCTACTACACCCACAGACCACCTACATCAAGAAACCATAGTCCTCAAAGTCAGTGATCATCTAGACATGAGAGGCACCCAAATTCTCGCTGCAGCCTCGAGAAATCCACAACATCCACTACACTACATGGCTGCACATCCACACACACCAAGGAACATCAAAACAACACCAAACACACGACATCATACACAGATACTATCATCTCTCCCCCCTCGCCCTCCTCAAACCAGCAATATATCCATACTTAAATCACTCGCTGCTCCATTCAGTCACTTTAAGACAACACACAGCTGCATGCACGGCCTTCTGATATCCACCCTTTTGAATCCTATCTCCCTCGCGAAGACAGGGTCCGCCTGGTCAGGCTGAGATGTGGGCATCATCCAGCCCACTTAAGTTATCAGCAGAGGCTGGATGACTCTGTCATTGATGCCTATCCAGGATGTAAAACAGCACCCCCATACTATTAAGAACATTATGGAAGACTTTATTGCACATAACCACCTACGCCAACAACACAACATACACTCCTTGAAAGCTCTGTGGGAAAGTTTGGTCACAGCCGTGGCCTTTCTTAGGGACTCGGGGCTGTTCGGCCAGACTGTTTGGGGAACAACAACAACTACTACTACTACACGCTGCCATCACAACAGCAGACACCATACCCTTACACAAACAACAAGCAAACACTCTCATCAATCGCTTTCACATGTCAGCCATCTAATCCCCCATCGCGACAACCAATTTGTCATCCGACGCAAGAGACAGTTCCCCACAGACCCAGACTTCGCACCTATTACTTACAACCAGAAAAAACACATCATTATCAACTTTAAGCACTCATTGGCCTGTGGAGCAGACAACATAAGCAACATACACCTTAAACACCTTGGTCCACAAGGCATACAAGCACTCACCAAAATATCAAACAAACTACAGCTGCTCAAACAATATAATACCCAACATCTGGAAGCATGGCACTATCATCACTATCCCCAAACCCAACAAAGACCCCACGTTACCTTCATCACACTGCCCCACCACACTCCTCTGCACACCTTCCAAAATCACTATATGACTGGTATTACAACTCGTTACACCTCACGTCCCCCTAGCCCCATCACAACATGGTCTTAGGCCACTGCACTCCACAAACTCTCTTCTTACTGACCATAGAGAGTTTCTGATGGCATGAATTCAGCTAGGCCACCTAACAAAACACTCTTTGTTTTGTTTGGTGGCCAAAAGCAAGCTTTTGAAGCCATCCCCTTCTACAGTCTCACAATCAAAATATTCAACACAAACATGCACAATAACACAAAAAGATGGCTGGTAAACTATTTAGCAGTCAGATGTGCACATGTAACATTTGCTGGTCAGTCATCGAACATCAGAAACGTCACAAAAGGCTTCGTGCAAGGATCTGTCTTCTCCCCTACTCTCTTTAACCTATACATGCACGACATATCCACAATCCACACACAACAAACACACATAGCTTCCTATGCCGATGACATAACACTTACATGTATACACCAAAACACAAACACAGCCGCACACATCCTCCAACCTTACCTAGACACACTACACGAATGGTTCACTACAAACAGACTCAAAATAGCCCCAGCCAAATCTACAGTGACCCTTCACGCAAACTGGACAGCCGAACACAGTCATATTCCACACACCATCATAAACAACACTCCTCTACCACACACACACACACACACACACACACACACACACACACACACACACACACACACAGCAGCCAGAACGAACAGATGTCTGAGCCACTTCTCAACCACCACTGCAAACTTAAGTTTTTTTTTTTTTTTTAATGTGTCCGACTCTGGGCATAGGCTTCACAGCCTGCTATCAAGGCCCAGCAGTCCTCCTACATACCATGTCACCACTTCGGCGCTAACACCCACCGTCCATATTGAATACATGCTTGGGCTGTCTCATACAGGACTGGTGTATTGGTATTAGCGGGGGTATTTTACGACATGTCTAATTTTCAGGAATTATGTTTGTCCTGTCTCCTTTAGTCTTGTCTAAAGTTTAAAGTATTGTAAGTTTATGTAGTCTACCAAAAATGTAAAAAAGCTATTGTCAGCGAGTATACATGAATGTTATAGGAATCTCGGTAACAGCTGTTTAATACTGTAACCAACCTCAAACATGGCCGACAATGTAAACATCGATGGACCCGAATTTCCAGGATTTGACAGTGAAACAAATGTGAAGGATTTAGTTAAAACATTGATTATGAGAATTAGTGAACTAGAAAAGAGAGTGGAGGATCTAGTATCAAGAAACATTCCAGAAAATACTGAAAATATTATACAGAGTCTGATACAGGCCAATGAGAAGGCGAAGGAGATCGAGAATTTGAAACGAAAAAATATCGAATTAAGGAGAAAACTAGAAGAGAACAGTAACAAAACGGAGAAGGTGAGTAGTGTGTTAGAAGAGCAAAAGGCAAAGTGGATACATGTGGAAGATGAACAGAAAGAAGTGGTCAGCTTAACGGAAATCATTCAGGAAGAAAAGGAAATGAACAAGAAAAAAAAATGGAAGAAAATGTAGCGAAAGATATTGAAGAAAAAAGAGAAAATAGTGAGAGAAACTGTAGAAAGGAACAGATGTGAGGTATTATTTGGAAACAGGGAGGAAGAAGAAAAGGTTAGATCTGTGACTCTCGAGAGATACTCGAATCAAGTGAGAAAAATATTGGGCAAGATCGATCCCCAAGGAAACAAGTGGGGGAAAAAAATTGGGGAAGTAATGAGGATAGGACCATATAAGAAAGGGAAAGCAAGACCAGTGAGAGTTAAGTTGTCATCAGAAAGTATAGCAACGGACATACTTAAAGTGACCTGGAAACTAAGTAAAGAGGCAGGGATGTAAAATATTATAGTAAGAAAAGTTTTGAATGAAGAAGAAAGAGAAGTTTTAAAATCTTTGAAGGAATAAGTAAAAGAAAAAAAATGACAGGAGACCAGAGGAAGAATGTAAAACTTTTTTTTGAGAGTGGTGGATATGAAAATAAGGAAGTGGTATGTGAGGAAGTAGAAGTGAAGGAAGAAAGGGGATGGATATGAATACGAAAAGGAGAAGAATGAGTAAAGATAAAACCAGTGCAGTAAATGTAAGTATCATGCACAGTAATGTAGATGGATTAATATCTAAGAAAGGGGGAAATGGAGACTACATAAATGAAAATAAACCTGAAATTGTTTGCCTGATGGAGACTAAATTGCCCCGAGATTGTTGATACAAAAATATTTGGATGGAACAATTATAATATTTTGAGGAAGGATAGAGAAAACAAATTTTGGGGATATAAAATGATTTTAACCCGTAATGACCTAAGAGTAAAAAATATAGGAATTGAAAACACCATGGCTGAACTTTTGGCAATTGAAATAGAGGACAATTATGGAGAAAAAATAGATGTAATAGTATTATATATGCCCCCCGAAACTAGGGCATGGACAAAAGAAGATTACGAACAGTTAAAAAGAGAATCCATTATTAAATTAAAGATGTTAATTGAATGAAGAAATAGAATACTAATAATAATGGGATATTTTAACTGTAGAGAAGTTGACTGGGAAAGTATGGGTGTTGGGAACAATGAGGAATCATGGGGAAATAAATGAATGGAACTGGTGATGGAAAACATGTTAACACAATTAACGAAAGAAAATACAAGATTTACGGGTGACAAGGAACCATCAAGGTTCGACTTAGTATTCACAAAGAACCCCAATGATGTGACGAAAATAACCTACCAATGCCCCTTCGGTGAAGTGATCATATGGTTATTGAGATGGAAGTGGCGTGAGTAAGGGAAGGAGAAAGAGATGAAAACAGAGAAAATAGATACAGTTATGGGAAGGCAGACTTTGCTTCCCTGAGGAACTTTGTCCAAGATATAGACTGAAGTAAAATGAATAGGATCACAAATGTCGATGAGAAATATGAGTTTTTGATAGAGGTATATGTAACAGGAATTAGTAAATGTCCCAAAATTTTCCGCTGCTCTTGAAAAGAAGAAAGAATGGTTTAATAACAGATGTAGAATGGCACATGAGAAAAGAAAAAGGGCATGGAATAAAATGAGAAGAAGGTATAGTGAAAGGGCTTGGGAGGAGTGCAAACAGGTAAGAAATGAATATGTAAGGGTGCAGAGAGAAGAAGAATGGAAATACGAAAAAGATACTGTAACTAAATGTTAAAAAAAACGAAACTATTTCATATTTTTGTAAATGGTAAAAAGAAAGTTAAGGACAGTTTAATACTATTGAGGGATGGAGGTGAAACTTACGAAGGAGAAGAAGAATTGTGCGAAATAATGAACAACCAAGCTGCAGTCAGTTTATGTGTTGGACGAGGAATTTAGGGAACCTGAAATGGAACCCAGGATGACGGGAATGGCAGAAATTGCAGTTGGTGCGAAGGAGGTGCTGCAGCTGATGAGGGATTTGGATGTGAGAAAAGCAATGGGACCAGATGCTGTGGCTGGATGGATCTGAAGGAATGTGCAGACCAGTTAGTGTGGCCTGTTTATGTCATTATAAAAACCTACTGGAAAATGGACAGTTACCTAAAGATTGAAAAAGAACAAGTATTGTACCAATCTTCAAGGGAGGAGATAGGGAAGATCCACTCAATTACAGACCTGTATCACTTACTATACTCTTTTTACTCTAACTTGGCCTAGATTTTCGTCCTTCTTCAGCATATTTCACAGAGCTCAGTGGTAGAAAAGGACAGTACTCTAGCTCTAAATCCTTTCCAGAGCACTTCTTCTGGACTAGCATCATATTCTGGTGCTAATCTATTGTTACAACTCAGCATTCAAGGTGGAGAGATGGCAATTTTAGGCCAAGTTAGAGTAAAAGGGGTTTAGTAGTGTTTGTAAAATCTGAGAGAAAATTATTAGAAAACGATGGATAAAGCATTTGCAAGAAAACGACAATTTGGTTTTAGGGAAGGAAGATCATGTTTTACTAACCTATTAAGTTTCTACAGTAGGGTAAAAGATGTCATACAAGAGAGAAAGGGATGGGCAGATTGTGTCTATCTTGATCTCAAGAAAGCATTTGACAGGGTGCCCTATAGGAGACTGCTGTGGAAGTTGAAGACATTTGGGGGGATTCATGGGAAACTACTAAAGTGGATGGGAGATTATCTGATAGGAAGGCATATGAGAACAGTTATAAGAGACAAGGTGTCACTATTAAGAAACGTGACTAGTGGAGTACCCCAGGGCTCTGTCTTAGCCCGAATAAGGTTTCTGATATATGTAAATTATATGTCAGAGGGTTTGAATAGTTACATGAGTATGTTCGCAGATGGTGCTAAAATCATGAAACACATTAAATGTACTGATAGTTGTAAAAAACTGCAAGAGGACCTGGACAAACTCCACAGATGGAGCCAGACTTGAAAAATGGATTTTAATTCCAAGAAGTGTCATGTATTAGAAATGGGAATGAGTGAAAAAAGACCTCACTGGACATATGAAATGGGCAATGAGATAATTATTAAAAGAAAAGATGAGAAAGACTTAGAAGTGATTATTCAGGATGACTTGTCACCAGAAAACCATATTAACAAAATCATTGGAGAAACTTGTGGATTAGTGACCAACATGAGAGTGGCTTTTAATTATACGGATGAGGAAATGCTGAGGGAGTTGAGAGTGACCATGATAAGATCAAGACTAGCGTATGCGGCTGTGGTATGGTCACCTTATTTGAAGAAGCATAATAATAAACTAGAGAGGGTTCAACGGATGGGAACGAGGATACCATGCTTAAGGGAACTCACCTACGAGCAGAGATTGGAAAACTGAAGTTACCAACACTGTGGGAGAGAAGGGAAAAAGTGACTTGATCACGATAGTTAGAAATGTAAGAGAATTGGTAAGAGTGGATAGAAAAGATCTTTTTGTGTTGGATGATGGAAGAACAAGAGGTCATGACTTCAAGTTGAGGTAAAGTAGATGTCTTAATGATCTTAAAAAGTTCAGTTTCCCGAATAGAAGCATAAGTATTTGGAACGACTTAGACGAAGTTGACTAGGAAAGTATGAATGTTGGGAACAATGAGGAATCATGGGGAAATATATTAATGGAACTGGTGATGGAAAACATGTTAACACAATTAACGAAAGAAAATACAAGATTTACGGGTGACAACGAACCATCAAGGCTCGACTTAGTATTCACAAAGGACCCCCAATGATGTGACGAAAATAACCTACCAATGTCCCTTTGGTGAAGTGATCATATGGTTATTGAGATGGAAGTGGCGGGAGTAAGGGAAGGAGAAAGATATGAAAAACGCAGAGAAAATAGATACAGTTATGGGAAGGCAGACTTTGCTTCGCTGAGGAACTTTGTCCAAAATATAGACTGAAGTAAAATGAATAGGATCACAAATGTCGATATGCAATGCATCAATGTCATTTAAACAAATCACAAAATTAATGATAAATTAACACCAAGACTCAACGCCTTAAGGTCGCTTGCCAATACAACGTTTGAACACAACATAGAAACCACCATCACAGCATACAAACAATATATACGTTCAGTGATGAATTATGTTAGCCCAGCTTGGGCTACTAACCTCACTAAAACACGCTGCAACACTCAACAGACAAAACAGACAGTGGCAACAAAATGGGGGGGCAAGGGCCCAATCAGAATCTTTGCCCCCCCAGTTGCCACCCCCAGTCAGAATCTTTGCCCCCCCCAGTTGCCCCCACAGTCAGATCCAGTACAACAACAACAACAAAAATAAATAAATAAATAAAGGCAGTACAAGAGGGAAAATGACCAGGAAAGACCACTAATATGATCTGTCCCTACTATCACAAAATAAATAGATTTGGATGTGTTAACTGAGAGGCATTATGATAGAGAAGTGGTTATCCCTGTTTTGCCCATTATGGTCAGCCACTCTAGGTGTTGGCATCATCAAGTATCTTAGTCAGTGTATGGTCCTGTGCCGGTATGCATAAAACCTTCTAAAACCTCCTCCTAAAGCAATTACTAAATGCCCTAACCCCACTCCTTGCTGCGAGCTAGGCTTAAGACCTATACATAGAACTGAATAAAAGTCGTCCTAACTAAGAGTCTCGAGACTTAGAACCTCCTAGTTAAAAGCTGTTGTGAGGTGAATTTTCCGCTAAAGATAGCAAAGACGTTTGGTGAAAAACGATCAAAATAGTTTGATAAAGGGTCTGTCATGAATATATTATATTCCATAGAAACAGTTACTTATTTTTACATAAACTGGTAATCAATTTGTATTAAATAATCAAATTCAATTAATATTTTCCACTTAAAATATGTATTTGTTTTCAGAATTAAGACACTATTAAATATAAACTGTACTGAACTGAGAGCTCCTTCAAATTTCAAGGCAAAAGTATTCATCAAAATTCACTAACTGAATGATGCATATAAAAAAATAAACTATTCCGAAACTTTATATTTTTTATCATTCAAAATGCTAAATATTCAGAGCTTCCGGGGGCTTCGCCCCCTGGGCCCCCACTGGGGTTTTGCCCCTGGACCCCACCCGATTTTGCTTGTGCTTAGCGCTCCGTGCGAATACATATTTGCCCGTCCAACATTTTCCCTTGCCTCCCATTTGCCACTCCACTTTGAAAATCCTGGTGCCGCCACTGCAAACAGAACAAGGCCCTAAAAATAATAACAGGCTGCACAACTACTACACCCGCAGACCACCTACACCAAGAAACCAAAGTCCTCAAATTCAAGGATCAGCTAGACATGAGGGGCACTCAGATTCATGCCAAAACCTCCACAATCCTACATCATCCACTACACTACATGGCAGCACATCCACACACACCAACGAACATCAAAACAACACCCAGCACACGATATCATACACAAATACTGTCATCTCTCTCCCCTCGCCAACTTCAAACCAGCTTCCAGAAGCATATCCATACTCAAATCACTCGCCGCTCCATTCAGTCACTTAAAGACAACACACAGCTGCATGCTTGGCCTCCTGATATCCACCCTTCTGATTCCGACCTCCCTCGTGAGGACAGGGTCCACCTGGCCAGGCTAAGATGTGGGCATCATCCAGCCCTCGTGAGTTATCAGAAGAGGCTGCATGACTCCGTCGCTGACGCCTGTCCCGGATGCAGCACAACACCCCATACTACTAAGCACATTATGGAAGACCGCATTACACACAATCGCCTGCACCAACAACACTCATTGAGAGCTGTGTGGGAAAGCCCGGTCTCAGCCGTGACCTTCCTTAGGGACTCAGGGCTGTTCGGCAAGGCTACCTAGGGAACAACTACTACTACTACTGTCTCTCGGAACTGAAGTTTGTTTTTGCAGGATGAAGAAAAACACAAAAAGATTCTGCACTTTCTTTTCCCTTTTCCTTCCTGTAAAAACAAAAACTAGTTACGAGAAGGGTTTGATCAGAGAAATTATTTGGCTTTGCAGGAAGATCAAAAGACGTGTGAAGATTTTGAACTCTCGTTTTCTTGTATTTCCTGCGTGAACGAATCCATTTTACGACAGAAAATTGGTCATAAATTTATTAGTAAATCTGGACCCAGGCAGACAAATTCAAGGATGTTATACATTAATCTGACTTCAGTGTGGTTGCCCCTCTGATGAATTAGCTATCTAACTGTTAGCTGTAATAAGACATATATCGTCTGCCCATGTTTCGCTCCTCTGTGATGGGGAAAAAAAAAAGCTGTAAGCCTTAATTATCTTTTTGCATTTGAGAGCCATAATTCAACGTCTTCTAACCAGCATTACTATATTAGTGTTCCTTAGTGCACTTTCTAGAATTGTGTCAGGATCTGAATCCTGGAGAACTCCATATTTCTGATCCATAAGTTATTGCAGAATAGAAAGGACACAGTTACTGTATAAATCTTTAACAAGATAATGACATTACCCTTTTCTTATAGTTCTGTTCAGAAAATTCCATCAGTATCTCCAGAATTCCTTTGCTCGATTTTTCTGCCGTGAGTTCAGATACTATCAGATGGCTGACATATTCGAATGTGACGCAATATGCAACTCTCGATAAAATCCACCTAGACCCATATGGTACGCAAGCAGTGGTAAGGAGCTCTGTCTGATGCAACTACCATTTGACATATGAACAGACAATGAAGCTAAAGGAAGAACCAAGGGTCTGCCTTCGTGGGACTCAAATGAACTGTACAACAATGCCAAACTACAGAGGTAATTTACTCGGAATTATCAAGCTATAATTATTAAACTATTATATTATACAGACTCTACAATCTAGGCGGTGGCACGATCGGTAGAGAGGTGGCTTGCAGTCCAGACGGACCCAGGTTCGAATCCTCACTGGGGCAGGGAACAGTTTAAGGATTCGAATCTCATTAAATCAGGCTTTACTGATCTACCAGAAGACCCTTCGACATGTCGTAAAAATACCCCCGCTAATACCAATACATGAGGCCTGTATGAGACAGCCCTAGCATGCATTCAATATGAACGGTGGGTGTTAGCGCCGAAGTGGTGACATGTAGAGGTGTTGGTATGTAGGAGGACTGCTGGGCCTTGATAGCAGGCTGTGAAGCCTACACCCAGAGTCGGACACATAAAAAAAAGATCTCAATGAACCTGCAGATTTGGTATTCAGACAACAATTTCCATTAATCATTTCAATGTGATGTCATGTAAGCATGATCTCTTTAACTTAAGGGAGACCTCTTCTAGTTCAATGTTTAAATGATTTTCTTTCAATCATTGTATGGTACAGACGGTGACCAGGGTGCTGATTCAGGCCATCGATGTCAAGAGGGTTATAATTTCCATGTTGTAAATTCCCACCAAGATATATATTTCACCTAAAATTCCCGGCCTAAATTTTCTCAATCCCCTACTTTAAATTCGAGATTACTAATTCCCATATAAATTCTCAGGTTGCGTCGGGTCTGCTGGGTCAGTCCATGAATGACAGTAGGGTGCGGGTGTTTTCGTGGGCGCGTGTGTGGCTGATTTTCTGGTGGGTGGCTGTGGACATCTTAGCAGCGGCCTACGTGAGCAACCTTATATCAGTGCTTACCGTGCCCGTCTACCCACACCGTATACAGACGCTGGAGGAACTGGCTGAATCTGACATCATGTAAGAGTAGCATAATGTCTAGTTTTGGCACTTAATTCTTTACAGTACTTTATGTCATTGCTTGTGGCTGGAGTTACCCTCCAGTCACTGCACTGGTGTATATTTGTCCGGTGGATGGGCTCTGCCCCCCCCCACGCCAGCGTCCTCTGTCGCCATGCAGAGGACGCCCCCTTGTTATTATGGGGGGATGGGCTCTGCCCCCCCCCCACGCCAGCGTCCTCTGTCGCCATGCAGAGGACGCCCCCTTGTTTACTTACTGCCACCCTCTGACGGGCTCTCCACCCCGAGCCCGTGCCACACCAGTGTGGCGAATCTATAAAAAAAAAAAAAAAAAAAAACAGCTCTGCAGGTAAGGGGTGGAGTTTACAACTCCACACAGCGCCGNCCCCCCCCCCACGCCAGCGTCCTCTGTCGCCATGCAGAGGACGCCCCCTTGTTTACTTACTGCCACCCTCTGACGGGCTCTCCACCCCGAGCCCGTGCCACACCAGTGTGGCGAATCTATAAAAAAAAAAAAAAAAAAAAAAAAAAAAAATGTCATTGCTGCATACAGACGCTGGAGGAACTGGCTTACCCAGACATGAACTGGGGATTGATTTTTTATTTCCATCTACATTATCCCTCTTTTGAATTAACTTGATGCCGGAGAGGGACGCCTTCATGTGGTGGCACCGATATAACTGGATGACTCCACTGTCTGGTTATACAACCGTCCCTCAGCTACTTCCATATTCCCCAAAAGGAGAATGATGGACTGCAGAAGGCAAGTCAAGCCTGCAGTTCACCGGGTTCACATGTCAGATGAGCCTGGGGTTGCAGCTACTATTACCCTACTAGCAAACAGACTTTGGAGCAATTAGAAGACCCAGATAAGGCGAGAGAGTAGAACCGTCTCTGCGAATTTACTTTTAATCAAGACTTATCTGAATCCGTTTAATCCTTTGTGAAAATCTCATGTCTCTGCTCACTACCCGCACTGTATACACACGTTGGAATAATTGGTTGAAACTCGGATAATGTGTGGGTTTAAGAAAATTCGTGTTGGTTTTTCTTGTGTCGTCATCACCCTATTTCAAAGGCTTACAAACATATTATTAAACCTGAAATCATGAAGGGGAAGACAGTCACCCAATGAATGATGTCCCTAATAACTCTTGTGCTTTAATTATTGATAAATGTAACCATTCTTCTTCTCTTTGGTCTTCTGTCACCCAGACCCAGCGTGTTACGTGTGTTAGACTATGGTGGTTTTGTTTCCAGAGTCTCGTCTACATCACTTTGAGGAGAAGAATGGAGTTGAAAATTGTAAAATACTAACCTTCTTCTTCCCTCTGGTCTTTCCACATGCAGGCGTTGTATGATTAAGGAGACTTTGTACAGTACCTAATATCTTTTCTCCTTGCTCCAGGCTCCCAAATCCGCTTTGGCGACTAAGGACCAGTTCACACTGGGGCCAAATTTGGATATATTCTGGTGTAAACTCCCTGATCGTCGAATAAAAAGCTGGAAGAATACCATGTTTCTCTGGGCCAGATTCTGGACACTCTTTTTCTCACTGCCAGGTGTTAATAATTTAAGTGACAGTGAGAGGCGGAATGTCCTGAATGTAAACCCAATAAATCAGTTTGTTTTATGCTCAGTTTTCATCCTGACTTACACGGTTGAACTATATGCGCAGAATATATCCGATTCCGGCATCATTGAGGATATATCCTAACATATAACGCAGGATCTTATACCTCTGTCTCCCCTCATCCAGACCCTGTAAGGCAGACTACAGAGACTTTGTTGTCCGGGCCATATTTATTTCTTTAGTTACACTTAGTCATCCAGTCATCCAGCGAGTTAGCGGGAAATGTTTGGGGAATGTCGCACTTTTGCTTGGGAACAGATGAAACAATTCGGCTAACGAAAAAAAAAAAAAAATAATAATAATAATAATCAGATAAGCCGTGTTTTGATAGTAACCAACCTATATCTAACCAACTTAGACCGAACCTAACGTTAACTTTCCACAACTTGCTTCCTTAGGGGGGATGACGAAGGTGCGACGCTGCCGAGTCTTCTCTTGAGGCACTCTATCCCACGTTGCCAATATGACACAATAACCAATTTTACTATCTATCTATCTGTCTATTGCCAGACGCCTTAATCCCGCACGGGGTGGCCACAAACAAATCGCCTCCATGTCACTCTGTCCCCTGCCATTTCCCTACCACGCTCCCAACTCACACCCCCCTCTCTCATATACCTCTCCACTCCATCCCTCCATCTCATCCTCGGCCTCCCCCTCCCTCTCGCCCCCACCACCTCACTCACATACACTCTCCTCGTCAGTCTCTCACTCTCCATCCTCTCCACATGCCCAAACCACCTTAACATGCTTCTCCTAACGCTTCCCATCACATCCTCAACCACACCACAACGCTCCTTCACTTCCTCATTTGTTAGTCTGTCTCTCCATGTGACTTCACATGCTCGTCTCAAATAACTCATTTCCACTGCTCTCACTCTTGACTTCTGTCCTTCCAACAGGGTCCAAGTTTCACTTCCATATGTCAGAGTTGGTATCACAATACTGTCATGTAACAACTTTTTCACTTCCATGCTCACCTCCCTGTTTCTTATCACTGCTTTTAACGAACCAGCAACCTTCCTTCCCTGCTGCACCCTTTCGAGCACTTCACCCATCCTTACTCATCACACTCCCCAAGTACTTAAATTCACTCATATTCTCCATATCCTTCCCATCCGATCTCACTGTACATTCACTGGCTTCACTTCTCTCGAAGACCATCACAAAGAAAAAAAGAAAAAAGAAAATGCGCTCATACCCCCAAAGAATCCAGCCCAGTCTACAGCTCCCTAGGGTGTAGGATGTACTGCTGCGGAATTATTATTGATCCACTGCCTTATGATAGACAGCAAGACGGTGAACGATGACTTTTGAAATCTAGTGATGTTATTTTCAAAACCTAATGAACGTTTGAGGACTTTCTGCAGCTTCATAATTATTCTTTGACCTAAGATTGGAGACATTCCTAACCACAGCTTTTAAAAAAATGAAAGAAAAAAATACGCTTGTTCTGTACATTTGTTGCGAAACGCAGAAACATTATGGACGATGACAACTAAAACTAACAAACTAACTAATCTGTTGTTTGTAAACCTGCTTTGATTAGGACGATGTACAAGACTTGGCTGTGACATTACTTAATTAGGATAGTTTTTATATGCACATTTGTAATACCCGGATTTTCAATACCCGTGTAATGATGGAATATTAACCACCTATGTAATGATGAGAAATTAGTTACCAGTGTAATAACCAGAAATTCGTTACCACCAACGCTGACACCAGTGTAACGCTGGCAATTGAGTACCACCGATGTATTGATGAATTTATGATCAGAAACTTTAGTGACACCAGCATAAAGCTGGGAAATTTAGTTACCACACCAGTGTAATGTTCGGATATTTGTTGCCACCGTAATGATCAGAAACGTAGAGAATATGCTGCCACCAGTCTGACGATCAGACAATAGACAATATGGGAAATGGCGTGGTGTGATCTTATTTTCAAATAGGGTAGCGTGATCTTATTTATTGGGTGTGAGCAAGTAGATATTAGAACCCCTTGCGGGCCACTCAATCTCACGTATAATATTCCTTAGAGGATAGCAAAATTCAAACTCAAAGTGACTCAACCTAAGATTTACTAAATAACAACAAATATATAAATAATATGAACGAAAAAAAGGTTACTCTTCAAATGATGAATGAACAAAAACTGATAGACAAATTACTCTTCGAGACTGTGGTTAACATAAAACAGAGTATAACTAAGATCTATAACTCTAAGGATATGAATCGTCACAACTAACTAACGTTCAAAACACACAGATACACGCGAATACAGTAATCCCGTGGTCTCAGTTGGACTCATCGGAAAGAATATACAGTAACTAGGATCTGTAACTCTAAGAATATGAATCTTCACAACTAAATCAATATTGCAAATGATACAGATACACGAGAATGTGAATCTTCACAACTGAATAAACACTCAAAATGATACTTATACATGTGAATATAATAATCCCGTGG
>JAGKTI010012928.1:0-13424 GCA_018397915.1 Birgus latro
AGTAAGAATTGCAGAGCATCGGGGACGTTCATATAGAACCGGTCTACTAGCTAAGCCACCTTTCTCTGCCATTCGAAATTGCTGTGAAGCTTTAGGCTACCCCATAAGCGAATCAGATCTTTCTGTTGTTCACGCTTGTCATGACAAGGTAACACGCCTCCTGGCTGAATCACTCCTCACTCACCACCTGCAGCCCACACTGGGCACACAGGGCTGCTCCACGCCCCTTCTCTCTTTTTAGGGTTTAACTTATGTATTGTCTCATGTTTTTTTAACTTTCCACTGTAGTTAATAGCATTTCATCAACGTTACCTTTGAATAATTTATTTTATCTTATCAATTTTCTCTTGTATTTTTTAAACATGTTGTTTTACTTTGGTTTCATAATCTTTTTTTTTTTTTTTTTTAATCATAGACATGTTTACTTTGGTCTTATCGTATTTTCCATAGGTTTGAAAATGACATGAGTTGTCGAAACGTCACCGATTTAGCTATTAAAGATGTTGCTGATCATGGGGGAGGCGGTGGCTCAATCGGTAGAGAGGTGGCCTGCAGTTCCGACGGACCCAGGTTCAAATCCACGCTGGGACAGGGACCAGTTTAAGGATTTGAATTTCATGAAATCAGGCTTTAGCTATATATATATATATATATATAATGAGCTTGTGAGAGAGAGAAAAGCTCAAGCTGTGGAGAGAGGGACGAGAATAGTAATTAACGATGAAGGGTGGAGTATTTCGAGTCTGGGGTATGCCGATAATGCTGTGCTGCTTCATAATAGCGAACAAGAGTTTTTCGAACTGGTGCAGAGTTTTATTGATGTCTGTGAGAGTCGTACCTTGAAAGTAAATGCAGAGAAGAGCAACGTGGTTGTTGAGAGAGGGTGATTTCCAATGTGATATTCTGGGAAATGGAGAGACTTAAACTGAGACAGAGTTTAAGTATCTGAGTGATAAAAAGAGAGAGGTGAATGTGCAAAGCAAGTAGAAAGCAATAATGCACAGGGAAGAATGTGTTGGTGCTATGAAGGCTTTGATATGAAAACAGAGGTGTGAACGTGTCATCTGCAAGAGGACCGTTTGAGGGAGTTTTAGGGTCAATAGAACATGAATTATGGGTGTGAGAGTTTGGTGTGGGAAGAAGACTAAAAGTCAAGAGTTAGAGCATTGGAGATTGGTTACTAAGAACTGTGTATGGAGTGCAAAGAGTCAATAGGATAATGAAAATAATAATTCATGTAAGATGTGAAGCAAAGAAGTCTGTGAACAATAGAGTTGAAGAGTGTGCTTAGATGGTGGAGTCGTATGGGGAGAATGGTAAAAAATATAGAGATGAAGATGAGTGTACATGGGTGAGTCTCAGGGTGGGAGGAGGTGTGTTAACCCATCACGTCCCGACCTATTTCCTACCTCCGATACCCCCCAGTCCCGAGCAATTTAGGATTTTTTTTTTTTTTTCTCAAACCTTCGCTTTTGATGAGAAACATTGAGAATTCATAAAGAAATCGCCCTCCTGAGCCTATAAATGGTGCTGCAGGTGATGAGTCAGCCTTATCTTTTGTTCTTGCTCAGGGTATCTGCCTCAAAGAAAACGAACTATGGGAGGCTAAACTAATTCAAGCCATTATTACGTATTTATTCATTGGGTACGAATTTATGTGTAGTACAAGACTATAATGGTTTTCACACAATTATATAGGCAATAGAAGCATTGTTCAGTCACCAAACACATCCACGTATGGCACCTTCCTTTACGACATTACCACCTCGTCACTTCTGTTTGTTTCTTGCTCTAGCTTCTTTATTTCTTTGTCCTCCACCTCAGGAATCACTTTCACCGTGAATTTCGTCATTCGAGAGACCGTGGGGCAACATGTCTTTACTGGCCAGGTCACTGCTAACATGTGAATTGCCGAGTGTGGAGGGAGGGGGGGAAGGGGGGGTCAGGTGGGGCCAGGCAGTATCCCCGCTCGACAGCAGGTAGAGGAAAGTCTCCCACATATGCCTACCAAAAATCACCCGTGAAACTTGCAAATTGTGCAAATTATGAGCCTTAAAATTGCACGACCTACCCGTATGTCGATGGGTCTAGCTGTAAACGTTGCAACGTACCCATACGTCGACGGGACGCCTCGGGTTAAGCCGGGAGGTGGGTAGATATGGTAAATGAATGTGTGAGAGAGCGAGGTATGGAGGTGAAGGAAGGGAAATGACAGTGCATCAATCTAACTAGATAAATTTTGAAATGGGGAGAGCACGGCATTGGTTTGGCACCCCCTTTCAACCCAATACTTGTTGAACCGACACTGTGCAATAGGTAGCAGGGAACACATATGTGGAGAGTTAGGCCTGAGAGGTGCAGTCAAGATACGAGAGGCTTGAAACAGTCAAGATACGAGAGGCTTGAAAAGGTATGTGAATGACCGTATGACCCATTTTCACTGGGCATACTGTTGGTGAGTTCTCCGTATGTTTTTTTTTTTCTTGCTTCCTGATCTCTATCTCACTCCACCTATGGGGGTGGGAAAGAGCTGGGATGATTACGAGAGTGAGTCATAGGAGCCTAAATGTTAATACCCATTAACCCTCTCACGGCCAGGACAGGTTTAGTGTTCTAATCCAGCTAACGTCACATGTTGCAGAGAGTTGGTACACAAGCCTGAGACTGTTGATACTCACTTACTCTCTCATGGTCGGGTCAGCTTAACTACTGGAATCGGGCCAACACTAGACGATTAGGTTTGGGTCATTATAAAAGTGTTACTACCGTTACTTACCCCTTGTCGGGACATTTCTGGTATTCAGAGGCTTTGAGTTGAGAGTGAATAAGGGAAGATGAGTGTTAAAAATTTCACCATCAATCCTACCACTGCCAGGACAACTCTACTGTTCTGTTCTAGCTAATGTGACGGTAGACCTAAGAGAAAATGAAGTACTGTACACAATACTCTTCACTGCCTCTAAGCAAGTATTTTCAATTCTGTTTCAGCTTATGTGATGGGAGTAAATGATGATGGTACTCAATGAAAACCCTGGATAAAAGGGAAATCTATCAGCATATGCAGTTAAAACTGTGTAAATGAAAGAAAACCATTCGGGAACCGAATGCTAATCGCCCGCCAAAATATGCTGTTGGCCAAGTAATAAGGGGGGTCGGGGTCGGCTGCCCCCCCAGGGGGGTGATCGGTGAGCGGTGCCTCCCCCTTCCGTGGAGGGGCCGAGGGAAAGCGCAAGCCGTTCATGAGATATAATGATGCTAAAGGTGGGCGATGAAAACTAGTTGACCTTTAGCGGCCATTTTGGTGACCTTGACATTGACCCACAGTTTCTCATTTTCGAACTCTGCTAAGATAACACACACACACACACACACACACACACACACACACACACACACACACACACACACACACACATACACATACACATACAGAGAGAGAGAGAGACGGGCAAAAAGATTATCGCTCCACCTTGGTAAAGGCGGTCGATAAATATACTCCGTACCCTAGAACTTTTTACTCAAGTATACATAGTATGTGACTGGTTAACAAAGCAAGTGGGCTGGGCTACTACTGCCTCTGAAAAGTGGGATGAAGCTGTGTCATGTGCCTATCTGTTCAAATTATTAAGATGCATTTTCTTTTTTTCCTTATTTCTTATTTTTTCCATATTATTCAAATACGTATACAATCCTGCGTAGGTCTGTCACCAAACACTATATGGTCTGGGATACGACAGCTAGGTCTCGAGGTCTGACGCTTTAAAAGAGGTAATACAGGCTGGATGTTAACTATGAAAATTGTATCAAGCTTAAATTATTTCTACAGCATCAGTTTGAGGAAATGAACACAGATTGATAGCCACGCTCTCGTTTAATATCAGTATGCATTCTCACTGGCCATCCTATGCACTATTCATGCTCAAAGTACTGGCTGCAGAATCTTACTCCAACGAAGGACGGGCGGTGACGTGAATAATGAAGCACACACGCAGCCACAAGCGAGACGCGTGACGATTCCACTCTGTAGTTATGGAATTATTTTTGAACACCTATATTTTGATGGCAACTTTCAAATCATAGTCACACTTTCACAAGATGACTATGTTCAGCATTGGAGAAACTCATCATAACAGGTGAGTATTTTCTGTACCTCCTCAGTACGATGAAATCTATCTATCTATCACCAGACGCTTTAATACCGTAAGGGGTTGCCACAAGCAAATCGCCTCCATGTCGCCATGTCCCCGCCCTTTCACTGACCTGCTCCCAGCTCATACCCCCCTCTCTCATATACCTCTCCACTCCATTCCTCCATCTCATCCTTGGCCTCCCCCTCCCTCTCCCCCCCTGCACCTCACTCACATACCCTCTCCTCGTCAGTCTTTCACTCTCCATCCTCTCCACATGGCCAAACCACCTCAGTGTGTTTCTCCTAACGCTTCCTATCACATCCACATCCACATCCACACCACAGCGATCCTTCACTTCCTCATTTGTCAGTCTGTCTCTCCATGTAACTCCACATGCTCCTCTCACATAACTCTCTTATTTTTTAAGATGTACAACTAGACGAGTCTGCCAGCTTGGAGGAGTCCGCTTCGTAGTGAGAGGTTTAACGGAAAGGAGGAATTAAAGCCTGAATGCTTGCCAAAGAAAATCTTTCCAAAGAAAGGCGACAAAGACAAAATCAAGTTTAATGAAAGAAAAGCATTCGGGAGCTGAGTGCTAATCGCCCGCCAGACCTTTGGCAACCATTTTGGCGACCTTGACCTTGACTCCGAGTGCCCATTTTCCAACTCGTCCAAGATTTTGGCCATATCTTGACACCCTGAAGGTTTCATGTTGACAGCTCAAGCCGTTCATGAGATATAATGATGCTAAGGGCAGCCGATAAAAACTAGTTGACCTTTGGCAGCCATTTTGGTGACCATGACCTTGACCCAGAGTCGTCATTTTCGAACTCGGCTAAGATTTTCGCCATATCTTAATACCCTGAAGGTTTCATGTTGATAACTCCGTGCATGAGATATAATGGTAAGAGATACACACACACACACACACACACACACACACACACACACACACACACACACACACACACACACGGGTAAAAACATTATCGCTCCGCCTTGCTAAAGACGGCCGATAAAAATGATAAATGCTCTGAAAAGAGTTACAGGTACTTATAGCCTACTGCCAACGAGTGGCAAGCCGAATGGTTTCCTGTAAGGTAAGAAATAATTTAAAAGACTGGCTGGTAACCAGGCAACCAAATCCACGTGTTCCCTACGTGTCATGAAAGCGACAAAGTGTCTAAGGAGCGTTGGTGACCCGCCCTGTAAAAAAAAAAAAAAAATCTTGGGTCTGGACCGACTAACATTTGACAATGAACGATCAGACACAGCGCATACAGAGGACGGCAACATCGAATGTAAGGGATGCAAAAGATGAAAAGATGCTTGTGTAGGTGCATGAAGAGGCAAAAGTGGATATATGTATATATGGAGTGACTGAGACTAAATGGTAGGGATAGTTTGTGAGAGAATGATATGGATTGTGTACGTGGACTGGAGTGGATGAGAATGAGAGAGCGAAGAACGGTGTATGATTTTTGTACACATGAGATGGATGAAAAGTACAAGGAAGTTTAGCGGAGGAAGGTGTACGAGTATGAGGCTATGGCACACCAAATGGCTGACTTGGCTCATATCTTTGGGGTAAAATTAACCTTGTTGTTTTTAATGCATTAAAGACTATTTTTTCATCTATTAACCCAAGAAAATCTTCCACAGGAGTGCCCTCATTTTTAACAATATCCATCTCAATCCTGAATCATCTTTAAACATACTTGGGGTTTCATTCTCTAGGGATTTATCTTGGAAAGAACATGTTGCCTCTCTTGTAAAATCTGCTTCCAAGATTTTGGGTGTGCTAAGCTGACTCTGTACCTTCTTTAACCCTGCACAGTTGTTTGCTTTATACACGGGTTTTATTCGCCCCTGTGTGGAGTACAACTCTCATGTGTGGGGAAGCTCTTCTCAACAGGGTGGAAAGGCTTTTCGTCTCATTCATTCTCTTCCTCTTACTGGCTCCCTTCAACCTCTGTTTCTTCACCGCAGTGTTGCATCTTTTATCTCCTTTCTGTCGCTACTTCAATGGTCACTGCTCCTCTGAACTGTCTGCTTGCATCCCTCCACCACTAAGGCAGGCACGTAGCACCCATCTAGCAACAAACTCTCATTCCTTCTCTGTCCAACTCTCTAATGCAAGAGTTAACCGCTATTCCCAGTCGTTCATGCATGCAACAGGTCAACTCTAGAACTGTCTCCCTCTTGTCTGTTTTTCCTACTGCCTGCGATCTTCAGTCCATCATATGCAGTGTGTCCAGGCTACTCAAAATGAATGAATCTCGAATTTGGCTCTCTGTTATCTTGCTTTTGTTTTTTTCTTGGAGGGAGCAATTTGCAGACCCCTGGCCTTTGGTTCCTTCTAACTCGAAATAAAAAAAAAATGTAATTTTTGTATGCAAGAGATGGGGGAAAATTATAGGAAGTTTGGATCAGTAGTGTCAAAGAATGTACTCGTAACACTGAAAGAAGAAATACAAGCTTGGGTGACTATGTGTGCATGTTCCAACAAAAAAACTGAGTGGCTAGAGTGAAAAAGGAGTTCTGAATGAAGGTAGAAGCATGCATGGAGGAGCTTGAGAGTGGCAAGTGTGTTTCTGATTGGATATGTGATTGGAAGAGGGGGGAAATGCTAGAATAGTTGAGGTGGTTGGACAGGGGGGTGTACCTACTTAAGTGGATGGAAACAGATGGAAACACTAGTGCCCTGGTGGACACTTGTGCAGAGAAGAGCTTGTCAGTCTTCAACAGGCCTACCTATTTCTGGCACGAGATAACAGCAATAGTGGTTGCAGCCCCGGGCTCATCTGAATATGAACCTTGAGAACTCAGGCTGGTGTTGCCTTCCTTCTGCTCTCCAGTATCCTCATTTTAGTCAGTCCACTCCCCAGTCAGAGTGAGCTGAGTAATGTCTGTATAACTGAGCTTTAGAGCCACCTGTTTATAGCAACATGAAGGAGTCCCTCTCTAGCACCAGACACAAGATGATCCATATATACACATGGTGTGTGATACGGAGAATGGGAGGTGCAACGGAAGAACGTAAAGCAATAGCTGTCTGTGTGCGTGAGTGAATGACCAAATGAAGCTTGTACTCGATAACGAGTGCGTAGAGCCTGGGGAGTGGACTGACTGATCACTGCATAGTAATTATTGTTGCTGTTGTCACCCCTCGCCCAGCAGATCCGTCGGCCACAGGTAAGCAACTGCCCCTTTGTGGTAGTCCCATAGGTTCCATTACAGTTGGTATGTCTGTGTGGCATTCTACGAGTAAGGAATATGTCATCTCTGATTCCGCCTAGTCCAGAATCTAAGCTGGTAACTGATGAGGGTTGGGTGATATACTAATCTGTGCCAAGGTAGGTGAACTCAGGCAGTTCTATTTATGAATACTAATGATGGGTGGGTGCTGGGATGGGTGCTTGTAGTACAGGGTGCTGATTGAGGTGTTATATTGCCCTGCGAGTGAAATGGGCATGTACGAGTAGGAGTCCCTTCATTGCATTACTAATCTAATACATTGCCTGTTGAGTAGAGAGAGTTTTTATTTGTGCTGCCCAATGTCTGACCCTGTAAAAAGCCCTGGGAGCGTTGAGTATGGGGTGCACCTCCTCTTGATGTTTTGTATGTGATCATTTAAGGTGAATTCCGAGGCATATGTCTCTTCAAGGATCTTGGCACAGGTACAGTTAGGGGTGCACCTGTGCCCATGATTGCTGTCGGTGATGTGTGTACAGTAGTAGTGGATTGGGTTGCAGTGATCGTCACCCTTTTGTCCTCGGCTCAAGTCAGCAGTGTAATGAGATGGTTATATTGCAGTGTGCAGGCTTTGTCTGTGATGTGGTGTATGGTTGTTATGGTAATGTGATCTGCAGATGAGACAATGTTTGTTTGTTGCAACACAACAGCACGCTCTCAAGTCTATTTCACAAATGAAACGCCGAGAACTTGGGTCCTGAGCGGTCGACGCAAAGCGTCTCTTGGTATGCCTCCGCCAAGCCTTGCTAACGGACTCGCCATACAGCCTACACGACAGGGTTATCGTGGGTCGAAACGAGACTAAGGATAAACTAAGTTGACTCCATATGATCTTGTCTTGTGACTCCTTGACCTTGCTGACTTCCAGTTCATCGTCCCTTCATACTGTACCACTGAGAAGAATTTGGTCGAAATCCATTGAGAGGTGCAGGAGATATGGCGCCCACACCCATATGACCTTGACCTTTGACCCCTTGACCTTGCTGACCTAATCAGTTCATCGTCCCTTCATACTGTATCATGGACAAAATTTGCTGGAAATCTCCCGACGGATTCAAGAGATATCGTGCCCACAAGAATAAACTTAAGTAGAATAACTTTAACCTTTGACCTCTTGATCTTGCTGACCTAATCAGTTTATCTTCCCTTCATACTGTATCACTCACAACAGTTTGAAATCCGTCGAGGGGTTCAGGAGATATTATCATGCCCACAAGGATTATACTAAGTCGACTATGTATGACTTTGACCCTTTATCCTTTGACCTAGGCGGCGTAATCAGTTCGTCATCTCCTCATACTGCATCACTGACAAAAGTTTGGTGGAAATCCGTCGATGGGTTCAGAAGGTATCGCGCCCAGAAAAGTGTTACGGACGCACCAACGCATGGACCCACGCACGCACTTAATGTCTCCTGCACCACAAGCGGACAGAGGCATAATAAGGAAGCAAAGGGAAGAGCAGCTGTTTCATTACAACCATCTAATATTACGGCTGCATAGGGCTCAACAAACGTTCAACACTCGACTTAAAAAAGAATTTAATGCAATCAAGGTGCAAATTCTGGCTCTCTATATATTCTCTCTGTTTTGAAAATCCCCCTTATACTGAATCAAATTATCTGGAGATAGTAAGAATAAGCTGAAAAATGCGTCATTGGATTTAAGGAGTTGAGAATATCTGTTTCTTGGCTGCCTTTTTTTTGACAGTTGTATTCAAAAGATCTTTCTCATGGGGAATAGGGATGTCCATGAATCAGGTATAGAATCCATATTGATCTCTTACTACCTCTCCTGAGAATTTTTGGCCTCTGTTTTGGCCGTATGATTCTGGAGGACAGAAGTTCTTCTTGTAGTCTATGTGCCTTACCACACAACTCTAAACCTGTACACTCTCACCAAAAAGTTCTCGAAGTCTGTAAGCTCCATGCATTCTGAGGAAAAGACATGAAGAATTTAGAAACTACTCTCAGTGCGTGCAGCAGGTGGTAGCCTTGATTAACCATTCTGTAGGTGAACGGAAGTGTTGTCAGCGGCTCATATCCCATGCCTGTTGGGTAATCATAACGTCTTCGTCGCTCGATAGCCATAATTCACAGCCATTATAAGAAGTGTTGAAGTGTCGCAGTAATTAAAACTCAGGTATTCCACCGTAGCGTAACTAGTTGCATGTATCTGACAGGAATGTATTACCTCAGCACACTCTTTCCACTGAGAGATGGCGTTCATAGCAGTGTGTAACAAACTTAAACCATTTTTTGTTTATGTTGATTATTACGCCATTTCTGTTCAATATCAACGCGTAAATTCCGAATATGCTATTTGTTTTCGTGTAAATCCAGAGTTACAGGAATTATGCAATAACATATGTATCGTACAAGAACAGGAACTGCAACTTGTTACCATTTCGGCAATGTTGAGAATGTCTATCTCTATCTACCTATTGCCAGACGCCTTAATCTCATAAGGGCTGGCCACAAACAAATCGCCTCCATGTCACTCTTTCCCCCTCTATTTCACTGCCCTGCTCCCAGCTCAGACCCCCCCTCTCTCATATACCTCTCCACTCCATCCTTCCATCTCATCCTTGGCCTCTCCCTCTCTCCACCTCACTCACATGCGCTCTTCTCGTCAGTCTTTCACTCTCCATCCTCTCCACATGGCCAAAGAATTTAAATATATCAAAGAATTTAAATATTTTCGGGTGTGTATTATGAATGTAACTAGAAAATGAGCAAACAGTAACATCACAAAGCATGCAGGGCACATAGTATCTAGAAATGCACTTTTGATCTTGACTTTCTTCTGTAGCTGTGGTGACAATCGTGCAACAGTCCCCAAACGTAATCGCCCAAAATCGCCTCGTTCCACCTTCCCTGATATCTGGTTTCCATCACCAGAATGTCCTGGTGGAACCATTCGTCATGCTTCTCGCTGACTGCACCCAAGTTGCTTTTGAAGAAATCAAGGTGGAAATGCAGATAGTGCAATTCGATTGATAGTCTGCATCCAAGCCAGTGGAGTGCGCCAATCAGGTCATCCACAAGCTGTGCGGAATCTGTTCTCCTCTGATTGTCAAGAGAGCTTTCCACAACCTCCCTGAAAGCATTCCAAGCGCGCTTATCATAGGTCATTTTACCCTGGAGTGCACGACTTGCAAGCATTCCTCGAACTTGCGGCCCAGTGGATATGCCAGCCGTCACCTCTGCCACGCTTAGCTTGGGCAACATTGATCGGATGTCGATGGCTTTCAAGAACTGTTTCGCAAGACCAAGTTTTCTGTGTAGTGGCAGTAGCAATACCTTCTCTCTGGAGATCACTGGAGCTCTCAGAACGTTGCACGAGCCTGGTGTGAGACTCTCTGAGAGGTCAGTCTTTCCTCATGAAATGTTCTGCATCGTTCCGGCTGTCTCACAAGGACAAAAAACATCAGTACTTCGTATAACCGCCTTGCATTCCAAGACGGAACGAAATCATTTTGAAATCCCCACAAACCTCCCAGTTGTGATCTAAGCACTTGGTCTTTGTCAGACGTATCTTCACATTCTCATAGCCTTCTTTCATTTCCACAATTTGCCACTGTAATTGATAGGAGTTCGTTGTCGTTATGCAAAAGTACAGTTTTTAGACTCTTCAAGGAAGTGTCTATAAAGAGTCGCCATTCTAAGGCTTTGTAATCCACTCCCATGGCTTGGAACAAGCCCTTAACATCAAAACAATAACACAAGGATTTTTTTCACTAACTTTGAGGAAAGATGCAAACTTGCCATGGTGATTCCTATAACTCAACTTGCAACTGGGTTGCATCAAGTTCTACTCACTTAGATATGACGCCAGCAGTTCAAAATTGGACTTGGTGAGTCCTAAGTCTCAGACCAAGTCATCCAGTTCTTGCTGACTGGAAAAGTGTGGAGTGTCTCCGGAACATTCTCCAACATACGATTCATCATCACTTTCCCCTCCGTCATCGACGATCTCCTCATGGTCAGAGACAACTTCCATGTCCGCAGGAGGGACAGGAATCACCAGCTCATTGTTGTGAGGCACTGGAGAGATCGAGGAGGGCAAATCTGGATATACAGTACAATGTTCTTTCTGCCCTTAATGCTCTTCACACCACTTATATCAACCATGCCAAAATAACAATCGTCGTGGTGATTCGAAGGCTCTCGCCACACTCTCAGAACTGCAAAAGGCACCTTCTTTCTCACTCCTCGCAGCCAAGCTTCAAGTACAGAGCAACAGCTACAACAAATGTAGTGTGGAGCCCAATCCTTATCTTGATCGCTCATTGCCACGCCAAAATATGCTTTGTGTGCATGAGCAAATTTGGTATCAAGGTGGATTTTGTGTTTGATCATCTTTGGTCCAATATATTCTCCACATACATAACAAAATGTATCGGCCGACAACTTGCAAGAATGTCTACTGTCATTCTCATCATTAGAAACACCTCTAGGAACAGCTCAAAAACACGTCGACCAGCCAAACTCGCAACGTGAGACTAGCTTATTGAATGAACTGACTCGATCTGCAGTGCATGACGCAGTAATGGTCATATTAGCAACATCTGCATGGATGCAGATGGTGTGTGTGTGTGTGTGTGTGTGTGTGTGGTAAGCAATACATCAGCCATTACATTGGCGTGTGGTGACAAGACTGGAAAAACTGTTGACAAAATCCTAGAGATAGACAAACAAAACATACACCGCTGGAATCAGCATGGAAAACTGAGTCTAACAAGACCCAAAAATTTGAATAAACAAATTCTTTGTTGCACAGTGTAGTGAGTCAACAAACCCATGTGGAAGCTGATCTGATTTTAACAAAATTCTGAAGAATCTAGGAAGCTGCCACCCTCCAGCCTTGGCAGAGAGCTATAGTAAGACTTAATGTTTAGCATAGTGTCACTTGGGAAGTTATGGGTTTTTGGACTTTGTCAAGAATTTCTATATCAAAACCTATACACCTGGCCAGTCCCCTCTGGTCGGAATTTCTCGTGTCCGTTCATGCGCAGTGCGAGGATCGTGACGTGTAGCATCGTCATGGCAATGCCACTCGGCCTGGGCACACGCATCAACTTCACTCCACTGGTGAAGGTGTTGCCTACATTCTGAATGCTACCTTATTAGGGTGATATGGAATACGTTGGGCCTGCCACCCTTGCTGATTTTGAGGTCAACCTAGCACCCAGTGACGATGACCTCCCATCTGAGGAAGCCTAGCCCCCACTTGACCTTCACAGACACCAGGGCTCCACACCTATTGCAGTCGTGGTGACACCCGGGCTGCCTCAACCTGTAGCCCACCATGATGTCACCCAAGGCTCCACCTCCACCAAATGCCCTGTGGAACACACTTTGGATGTCAACAGTGAACCATCGTCTCTGCTGCAAAAACATCCAGGCACAATGAAACTTCTTAGAGCAAGGTTCCTGATCACTTCCTCCCTCACCTCTCTCCTCAGAAGACACCTTTCCAGCCCAGCCTGCACCAGTTCTTCCAGCATTTGCTCCCCCGGCTGAGTACGTCAAACTCCTCTTCAAAGAGTACCTGACTGTAGATAAGAAGCTTCATTGGCTATCTGAGGTCATCAAGACATTTCGTCTCGATTGGTAGCTAGCTGAGGAAAAGATGTCTGCTGTCACCTCCTGCTTCGTC
This sequence comes from Birgus latro, assembly GCA_018397915.1. NCBI lineage: Eukaryota > Metazoa > Arthropoda > Malacostraca > Decapoda > Coenobitidae > Birgus > Birgus latro. The sequence continues at coordinate 13,046 of JAGKTI010012928.1, forward strand.
TATTTCTCAAGACGACAAACGGACGTCATAGATAGGGTCACCAGTGGTGAGGTCCTGTCCTTGTTCCTGGATGTTCAGGACTCGGTTGATAGGCTGCATAAGTTCCCTACCTACCTCATCACCTACTATCCTGTTGGAGTTGACCCTTTCTCGACCAAAGAACTCCCTGGCAACTACACCACTCATGGTTTCCATCAAAATGGGACGCTCATCAGCCGCCAGCCACCTGGAGTCTCCCAGACCCTCCTCTACCAGGCAATTTCAGTTTCCTTCCTTGTCTCCCATCCTGCGAACTACACAGAATGAAGGACGAACAGCCGTTGTGCTTGAAATGCTGTGAAATCGGACATATATCACTCTACTGCTCTGCTTCGGAGAA
>JAGKTI010012929.1:3745-23825 GCA_018397915.1 Birgus latro
GGAGTCATCTTCTCTCTCAAGAACCATCACTTTACTCTTTTCTACATTTACTCTCAAGACACGACGCTCACAGACATCAGCAAAACTCTGCACTAGTCTACCAAGTTCTTGTCGGGTATTTGCAAGTAGTACTGCATCATCATCATACAACAATTCTGAGATATTCCATCCATCACCATTCATTACCAACGTCATCCCCCTCTTCGTTATTCGTGTTCTTACTTCTCTCAACACCCCATCCATATATACTGAACAACCAATGGGACATCACAGAAACTTGTCGCACGCCCACGCCAATCGTGAACCATTCATTTAGATGTCCGTTTACCTTTACACATGCTTCACTACCATCATACAAAGTTTTGACGGCACCTAGCAGCTTACCATGTACACCATACATGAAGAAAATCTTCCACAATCCCTCTCTGTCTACTTTTTCTTATGTCTTTTCCAGATCCATGAATGCCATAAAAACAAAATAGTCCTTCTCACAAGCCTTCTCCACTATTTGTCTTACTGCAAATAATTGATCCACACATCCTTTGCCACTCCCAAACCCACCCAGTTCATCACTCACCAGGACTTCTAATAGCTCTCTTACTTTCTCTGTAATAATTCTCCCATATACCTTCCCTACCACATTCAACAAACTTATGCCACGATAATTCTTGCACTCACTTCGCTCACCTATATTTTTGTACCGGGGTACAATCACAGCCTTTCCCCACTCTGCTGGCACAGTTTCACTTATCCATGCCTTTTTACATATCTCCAACAAGCACTTCATTCGCTGTCTGCACTACAGTTAATCATCTCTGCATACACCTCATCAGCCCCAGCTGCTTTCTCGTTTTTCAGCCGTTTCACAGCGTTTTTCACCTGTGGCAGTGTCACGTTTCCTGTCACTGCATTCCTTCCCTGCACACCCCCAAAACCAATTATGTTTACAGCGTCTGTGCTCTCTCTTTTCACATTCATCTGTTCTTTCCATCTGGGCCTTACTTCATACCCATGGGTTAATAATCTACCACTTACATCCTTAACACTTTCACATTTCCTTATACTGTCACTTCTACATTTCCGCACCTCTTTCCAGAATTATTTCCTACTTAAAGAGTAATTTGCATTCATTTTTCCTCCTAGATCATCATTGACTTCCTTCTTTTTCCTCTTCATTAGTCTCTTTATGTGCTTCTTGCTCTCAATATATTCAGTTCTTATTTCAACTGAACCCCTGTCAAAAACCCCGGTCATACGGTTACCACCCAGCATAGTAAATAGTTTCCTGGGAACAGGAAACCATTTGGCTTGTCACTCAGTGTAAAGACCATATGACATCCCTACACTGAGTGAGTGGATGATGGGCGTCCCCATCTACCATTCTATATACAGTATATATATAAAATCTCCTTGCTGAGTTTGAAAAACTTCACGTTTTTTCCTAAAACAGCTTTTAGTAGAAAGAGGATTAAGAAAGTCTGTGTATTGCTCCTTTACTCTCAAAAGTCTGTTCTTGTGTCCTTGAGTTTTGATTGATTTTTCTCAAAATCGAATCCCTCTACTTCTGTGCTACTTTGAACCCTTTCACAAATTTACGTCTACATCGGACAAAAACTGATTAAATTTGCAGAAAGAAAAAAAAAAGTTATTACGAGCGAGCAAACATATCCAAGCGATGTATACTCTACCCACAGCTGGGAAATTAGTGGCCTGACACGATACGGCTCGACGGCAATAGTCTACAGAGGCTAATATCTTTTCTACTATGTGAGATATAGAAGAGGTTCTTTCAGCGGTTAGCAATCACATTCAATAAATTTTGTTTTTAGCTAAATATTTACTCATGAGACGAAAGAAATCCCTTGGAATCCCAGTTTTCCAAGGGAATGTACCGAGGGCTCCAATTGACATGCTGAACTATGAAAGGAATTAAAAAAGATATCCTGTTGTAACACTGTGCTTTCTTGCTGAATTCTAACAATTAACAATTAAGTATCAGTTGTAGCTGAAAAGAGACCTGCATATGAAGTGTGGCTGGAGAGGAGGAACGAGATGTCATATGAGAGGTATAAGGAAATGAAGAATTGGGCGGGAAGGGCTGTGTGTGATGCTAAAGTGGTAGCAGATGAGAGGTGCGGTAGGCAGTTAACTGAGAATTTTCAACAGAATAATAAAATGAAGGAAGTGAGGAGGGTGCGAAAGGGAGAGTCTGGGAAGGAAGACTGAGTAAAAGCAGAGGATGGTGTAGTAAAGAAGAGATGGGCAGAGTATTTTTCAAGACTGTTAAATGTAGAGGAAGAAAAGGAGGCTGAGATAGTGGCAGATGGAAGGGTGCAAGGAATAAGTGTGTTGAGAGAGTTGAATGACTCTTTCATCACGATGAAAGAAGTACAGGAGGCAGTATAGGAAATGAAACCAGGAAACGCTGCAGGTAAGGATGAGTGTGCAGTGGAATGTTTGAGTGGTGGTGGAGCAACTTTGGTTGAGTGGTTAGTAAGATTGCTGAATGTGTGTTTTGTGAGCAGTATGGTGCCGACTGACTAGGCAAGAACGTGTGTGGTTCCGTAGTATAAAAGTAAGGGTGATTAGTATGAATGTATTAGTTTTAGGGGTATAAGTCTGTAGAGTGCCGTAGGTAAGGTGTATGGTAGAGTGTTGATTAAGAGAGTTAGAAGGATACAGAGGGAATTATTGGTGATGAGCTGTGTGGCTTTAGGAGAGGGAGGGATCTGTGGATCAGATGTTTGCTGTGAGACAGGCGTGTGAAAAGTATTTAGCGGAAGGTAGGATGTGTTTTGGGCATTCATGGATTTAGAGAAAGTGTATGATAGAATTGATAGGGAGGCTTTGTGGACTGTTTTGAGATTGTATGGACTAGGTGGTAGGTTGTTAAAAGGAGTGAAAAGTTTTTAATAAATAGCAGAGCATCTGTAAAAGTGGGAAATACTGTCAGTGACTGGTTTCCCGTGACACTAGGGCTGCGGCAGGGATGTGTGTGGTCGCCTTGGTTGTTTAACATTTATAAGGAAGGTGTAAGGAAGGTGAATGCGAGAGTGTTAGGTGGAGGTTTGAGTCTGGTGAATGCTGATGGTGGAGAGCGGAATCTGAATCAGCTGCTGTTTGCAGATGATACTGCACTGGTGGCTGACTCGGGGGAGAGGTTGAGATAGTTGGAAGAGGAGTTTGGAAGGGTGTGTGAAAGGAGGAAATTAAGAGTAAATGAGAATATGAGTACAGTTATAAAGTGTACGGGGTTGGTAGATGGTAGGAGGATGAATGTCGTTTTGAATGGTGAGTTGCTTGAGGAGGTAGGGTGTTTTCAGTATTTAGGGTCACATGTTGTGGTGGATGGAAGAATAGATGTATAGGTGAATTTTAGAATGAATGAAATAGGAAAGGTGCTGGGAGGAATGAAAAGGAAGTCAGAGGGGGGAAGTGATGCAGGAATAGCACCGGAATCGTCTAAGGTGGAATTGGAGGAGACAGTCTGAGCAAAGAGATCTGCTTTATTAGTAGAAGAAATAGCTACAGAGCCATCAGGGTAGAAATGTGGAGGGAAGGATGATGAGGCAAAGCTGTTAGAAAGGTTTTTGGCAAGGTGCCAGAAGGAGCGGGAAGAATTCGAGTCGGTGAGTTGAAAGCATTTAGTATGGATGAAAATATTTTTACCAGAGCGAAGGACAGACTTAGCACGATTCCAGGCAGAAACATAAAAAAAAATGTGATTCAGGGGTGGGTTGGCTCCGATACCTTTTAAAGGCCCTCTCCTTGTTGCGGGCAGCATTAGAACAAGCGTGATTAAGCTAAGGCTTTCTTGCATTAGTCAAAGGATATGGGAAAGGAATGTATGCTTCCATGACCGAAAGAATAACCTCCGTAATGTTCAAAGCACATTCAGATGGCTCCCAGCCATGGAAGCAATAATCATTCCAGGGAAAATCAAAGAAGTACTGCCTGAGGGCCTCCCAATCTGCTGCTCCAAAGTGCCACAGACGACGTTTCTTTGGAGGGTCCACAGGCCATATCAGAGTGATAGGATAGGTAAAGGTAATAAGGTTATGATCGGAGGGGCCCAATGGAGAGCAAAGCTTAACAGTGTAAGCAGAAGGATTAGTTGTCAGGAAGAGGTCATGTATGCTGGAACTCTCTCCAAGGCTTTCAGGGATACGGGTAGGGTGCTGTTCAAGCTGCTGTAGGTTATTAAGGATAGAAAAGATGAAGGCTTGTTCACCAGGTGGATCACTGAAAGGAGAGGAGAGCCAAAGGTGGTGGTGAACATTGAAATCTCCCAGAATGGAGACTTCAGAGAAAGGAGAAATGGGTAGAATGTGCTCCATCGAAGAAGTAAGATAGTCAAAGAATTTTTGATAGTCAGTAGAATTAGGAGATAAGTAAACAGCACAGATATATTTAGTCAGAGAATGACAGGAGAGCGAAGCCAGAGAGTAGAGAATTTAGAAGAATCAAGTTCAGGAACACGAGAGCAAGACAGATCGTTGCATACATATACGCAACAGCCACCTTTGGCTTTGAAATGAGAATAGAGAAAGTAGGAGGATACAGAAAAGGGTTTGCTTTCAGTTGCCTCAGACAGCTGAGTCTCGGTTAGGAAAGGAAGGTGAGGTTTAGAGGAGGAGAGGTGATGTTCAACAGAAGGGAAGTTAGAGGAAAGGCCGGGAGTGTTCCAGAAATGAAGAAGTGAGTCCGACAGTGGTTCCAGGCAGCTCTCAGTGTCGTCACCAGGAGAGGGGCGGGTGGTGGGGGTATTTATGGTCCCCCCCCGAGGACTCCGAGTCATCGTTAGTGTTTGGCATTTTACTTTTTAATTTTGAAAAGGAAGTGTAGTGTGTATTGTTCATGTAGTTTGGTGTTGAGAGTTTGAGAACTTGTATTGGAGAGCATGCTGGCCTACTTTCTGTGTTACTGAAGCACTGAAAAAGTTCAGGAAAGGGGGATGGTCGGGAACTAGTCCCGAGGGCTGATGAAACGGGAGCTCCAACTCTCCCCAGCACCAGCTTTCCATCCATCTTTGGAGTACTGCCCCGCTCGACTGGTGCTACAGTCTACTCCTCTGATCAGATTTAGTAGTGGGATGGCTCTGGTACTTCTTGTAGGCTTGTTGTGGACAGCATCAGAACAAACGTTACACCATCATCAGAATAAGCGTGATTAATCCAAGTTTGTTTTCATCTGTCAATGGATAAGAGAAAGAAGCGTATGCTTCCATGCCCATGAGAATAATCTGCGTAAAGCATTACGCACACTCAGATGGTTCTCGGTCATAAGAGGAATGATTATTCCATGGAAAAATCAAAGAAGTACTGCCTGAAGGCCTCCAGTTAGCAGTTCCAAAGTGCCACAGTCACCACTTCTTGGGAGAGTCCAAAGGCCTTATTGGAGCAATAGAACAGGTTAAGAGTACAGGTTGTGATCGGAGAAGCCCAACAGAGAGAAAAGATCACCAAAGTAAGCAGAAGGAGCAGTTGTAAGAAGAAGGTCAAGTATGTTGGAACTCTCCTCAGCGTGGTCAGGGATATGGGAAGCTGCTCTAGGTCATTAAGGATAGAAAAGAAGTAGGCTTGTTCACCAGGTTGATCAGTGAATGGAGAGTCAAACGTGGCTGTGAACAATGAAATCACCTACAACCAGAGAAAGGAGAAATTGACTGGCTGTGTTCCATCTTAAAAGATAGTAAAATATATATATATATATATATATATCACTGTCAGTAGAATTAGGGGATACGTACACGACCCAGAGATATTTAATGAAAAGATGACAGGGTAACTGAAGCCAGAGAATAAAGAATTCAGAAGATTCAAGTTCAGGAACATGAGAGCAAGATACTCGTATGTTATTGTGTGCATACACACAACGGCAACCTTTAGCCTTGAAGTGAGTATAGAGAAAGTAGCAAGAAGAGAGAAGAGTTTGCTATCAGTCATCTCAGACAGCTGAGTCTCACTCAGGATAAGAAGGTGAGGTTTAGAGGATGAGAGGTGGTGTTCAAAGAGAGAGAAAATTAGAGGAGAGGCCATGAATAATATAGCAGACATGAAAGAGTGAGTTAGACAGTGGTTCATGCATCTCATCTGAGCGTCACCGGGAGAGGAGCGGATGGTGGAGGTTTTAAGGTCAGTCCCCCCCCCCCCATCATCCTGGGACTCCGAAGCTGGGGGTTGAGTCTTGCTTATTAGTAAGTGTGGTGTGTAGTGTGCATGTAGTTTTGTGTTGACGGTTACAGGAAACTGCATAGGAAAGCATGCTGGCCTACTCTCTGTGTTAATGAAACAGTGAAGAAGGTCAGCACAAGGGGACGGTCAGAGGCTAGTCACAAGGGCTGATGAAACGGGCGCTCCTGCTCTCCCTGTCACCGGCTTCTCATTCACCGTAGGAGTACCGCCCTGTTCGACTGCTGCTAAAGTCTACTTCCTGCGGAAGAATTTAGCTACCAAAGCACAAAGGGTGGCTGGACACCTTTGTCAGTGGCGTCAGCTGCCTGCAACAGGACTCAACCCTGGCGCTAACGGGACAGAAGCGTCCTACTTAACACCAACCACTGGGCTACCGCTGCAGTGAAAATGAAATGAGTGACATAATGTCAATGAGAAAGGTTAGACAGCGTAAATAGAAGGCAGAACAGTTATTATCCCTTGCATTACGATGACATAATTTTTTTGTATTGTATTCTTATGTTCCTCTACAGATTTCATTCAATGTTTGGAAGGGTTGTCTTGCAGAAAGGTTTTATGAAGAGCGTATATAACTTCTAGTTAGAAAACTCTATTCCAAGCTGAACAAAATCGAAAAACACCTCACCGGCTGATAGGGATTAATACCAGTAATGAGAGAAGAACAAGAAAGAAAATGGGAAGATAACCGATTCACCTGGAAAAGGAAAAGTAGGGATAAACAGGACAGGAATATATTTCCACATTTAAACCGAGACTTTATTTTATTCAGTTATTTTCAAACCTCCAGAAGATTTTATTTAATTCTGGAACGATCTTTATTAATGAAGTGGTTAATAAAGTTATATCTAACCCCCTTCCTCATTCGAAAAGCCTCCCTGAAACTGAATAAAATCATTTGAAGAAAACAAAAATAAAAAGAAAAGTACGTCGACATATTGAAGGGGTTAATGAGAAAAATATGGGATAGATATTAAGAAGGAAAAGCAGAGATGACGATGGAAATATTATAAAGGAAAGTACAGTAACAATATGGAAGGTCCCTGATGTGTTTTTACTCCTGTTAAACACGATTGGTACGCTTTTTTTCTTTCCATTTCTTATTTCTACTCTACAAGTATTACATAATTTCCTGTCGTCACGTATAGCGAAAATCCGTGACCTTGATTTTTATCTATCAAGGTCACTCGATTACCTCCAAACGTTAATCACTCACATATCCTAAACGTTTCATGTAATTTCATTCAGCCGTTTTTCCATAATGTTGCTAACAAACAGACAAATAAACAGAGAAACTGGACCCAAAACAATGCCTCGCCTGACTCCATCCGGGCGAGGTAATAAGGATTGGTCGAAACAGTGTGAAGCCTTGACTCCTGATAATTTCCTTTAGGTAAATTCGTGTAATGAATGAAGTAATCAAGTGCACCAATCCCAGTAAAGTGGTTAACCTCCTGTAATTCCTGAACTTCTGTCGTTAGTTCTATTAATTCTAAGGTCACGTCATATATAAAGGATCGTAAGGTATGTGTGGTCTGTAAATCAGGTCACATAGAAAGGATCGTAAGAAACTTGTGGTCTGTTAGTGTATATGACTCTTTGTAACTCTTACTTATTCTCAATTTTCTGTTGTTCATTTTCTTCCCTACGCTTACCCACAATCGCCATCATTTTTTACTTAGTTGTCTTGTATTCATATTCCATTCACCGTGTCTTCTTTTCTTGTACTCAACTATCATTTGTACACTTTACATGTATTAGCTGTTTTTTTCCTTTACTTGTCTTTCTTACGTCTACAAAAAAATCCCCCCCCCCCCTCCAGAAAAAAAAAAAGGATGATTGTGCCTGTGAGTCAGAGCCAGGACGCTGGGGGCTTGAATAACGTGTGGATGAGTGTGTGGCCCATTTCAACATGCGTGATGATAAAAGTTGTTCCACTTCCGTACTCTCCCTGTCCTTGCTTTATGGCGTCTGCCTCACACCATCCTTAGGTGCGGGAAAAGCTCCTGACGATGATGCTGATGTATTTTCTTTCACTACATTACTTCCTCTCATCTTCCTTCCATTTATCAGGTTCCTTTTACATCCTTTTCTATCCTCCCGCTTCTTCCGTCAGTCTCATCATCTTGTATTTATCCGTCCGTCCTACTTTCTCAGTCTGTTATTCGTTTGGTCATTTTATCCGATCGTCTCCTGCCAATTCTCTGCTATATTTTATACCCTCTTTTATTAATCCTCTTTCTTCCTCTCTTCTTCCATCTCCCCCCCCCTCTCTCTCTCTTACACACACACACACACACACACACACACACACCTATTACGTCATTCCCCCTCCTTCTCGTTCCTGTTTTTCACCCAAGAACTTGAAAATTTCCTGGTGAACCAACTCTACTCATGTCTCACGCAGGTGACCCAAAGTTTCGACGAAAATGTGAAAATGGATCTGTAATGTAGCGTGGAAGGGCGTGCGTTCGGGACAGGGTTACGACGAGAGAGAGAGAGAGAGAGAGAGAGAGAGAGAGAGAGAGAGAGAGAGAGAGAGAGAGAGAGCCATGCATTACACACAGTTTGTTCACTCTTCCCTTGTAGTGCATGATTGTTTGAACCGTATTCATACACTGCAGGGGCGAAGGGCAACCGATGCTTTGTAATAGCCTTTATTTAGACATTTATTTTACATATTACGGATTAACCTTCTCATTTGTTTTGCTGTTATCGCCTTAACGTTGACAGAGTTTGCATCAGTATCATGTAAGTATTGGTGTAATGTGCTAAATAAACCGCTACGGAAAACAGTGTTACGAAATCCTCACAGTCATTTACAGTATTTCCTAAATTCTGCATATAACCATTTGTATTTACGTTTACCTTAATTCCTTCAAACTCAAGACGCCATTTGTACATTTTAAGTACTGGGTATACTGTCGATGGTATCAGACTATTAATTCAGGTCAGATCATCTTCGTTAAGGAAGGAGTGACACGGGACGCCTACGACATTTTAGAGGAGACGCCTACAGGATTTTACACGGACCGCCTGCAGCATTTTACCCTTTATTTGGCCAGCATTCCAGGTGCCACAGCAGGATTCCTAGCACTCTTCTCCAGCTGTTTATTTATTCACTGATTTTTAGCACGTGGTTTGGAATTTATATCGTGTTTTTTATGGACATAGGATCAAATTCTTGGAACCTCCATACCATTTTATTCAACTTTGGAAGGGTATGCGGTGGTGAAGGGGTCAATGAAGACTAATTCCATCAGTTTGTGGACCCACCCCCGAATAAATATGTCTTGACCAAGTGTGTCCCATTAATTGTGTGTGGGGGAACGAATTGTGTTTAATTATATCTAACCCTGCATGTCCTTTGTTGCGTCGGCACAGTCGCAGTCAAGAGTACTCTCCTCTACCCTCGTCGCGGCTATGTAGGCAGGGGAGGCTTCAACAGGGCCTATCAAGCGTATCAAGATTTTTATCACCGTGCTGTTTCTGATGATGATGATAATGCTGAAATACCTGACCACATTTTCCTCTCTCCGTTTGTCAGTCTGTCTGTCTGTCAGCAGAGCAGTTTCATTAGTTATAACTTTCCCTATAGCAAACAGCCTCGAAAGGAAAAACAGGTCTTACTATTTCGTTTCGTTGGTCCTCCTTTGTACTCATCAGTGATGATGATGATGATGATGATGATGATAAAGTAGAAACACCTTCCCACATCAGCTCTACTGTCAACTGTTCAGCATGCTATGTGTACCCTGAAATATTTCCCCAAAGAAACCCTAGGGAGACAATCATTGATGGGAAGGAGGGAAGAGGGAAGGTAAGGAGAAACGAGAGAAGATTTAGGATGGAAAGAAAGGGAAAGGAGGAGAAAAAGAAAGAGGAGAGGTAAAGAAAGTGATGGAGAGGCAGAAAGGAGAGGGGAAGAAGGAAGTAGGAAAGGGTGAGAGATGAGGTAGGGAGAAAGGGGGGGGGAGTAGAATGGAAAGGGTGAGAAAGAAGGAGGAAGAAGAAAAAAAAGGAGGCTGAGGAGAGAGAGGAAGAAGGAAAATGAAGGGGCGAAAGGAAGAAAGAGAGAGAGAGAGAGAGGTGATGATAGTGGGTTGTGGATGAGAGGGAAAATTATGAGACTAGAGGTGAAGGCGGGGAAGACGGAAAAGAGGAAAGAGAGGACGCAGGGAGGGAAAAGGAGAGGAAAAAGTGGAGAGACAAGCAAGAAACTCTAAATACAATAGCCGGAGGGAGGGGAAGGAAAGATGGAGAGAAGAGAGAGGGAGGAGAGGCGGGGAAAGAGGAGGTATGGAGGGAGAAAGAAGAGAGGTAGGAAGGGGAAGAAGAGGAGTGACTTAGGGAAGAGGGAAGAAATGAGAGAGATGAGGGAAGTGGGAAGTGATGAAGGAGGAGAAGAACGAGGAACAGACAAGAATCCTGGAAACACAGTGGACAATGTGAGGAATGGGGACTGGGGGAAGAGAGGGGGGGAGAAGAAGAGGAGAGGATATAATGGGGAAAGAGGGGAGTTAAGGACTGGGTGGGGAGAGTTGAAAGAAAGGGGAGCTAATGAGGAAAGGAGAAGGAAGACGAAAAAAGGAAGGAATGGGTGAAAGAGAGGACATAGGGAAGGGAGAGGGGGACATTAGCATGAAAATTGAAAGCACGTAATCTGAGGGAAGAGGGGAAGATGGCAGGAAAGAGGGAAAGAGGATTTCTCGGTTTGGGGGAAGGGGAGAGGTAGGGTGGGAAAAAAGGAAAGGGTAGGGAGAATTAAAAAAGGAGATGAGAAAATGGGGAGACGGGAGGTAAGGAGGAAGAGACTAGGGAGGGGGAGTGGAAGGGGGAATGTAGGGTGGTGAAAAGAGGAGGTAGGGATGGTAAAGTGACGAGGTAAGGGTAGGATGAGAATAGCTAGGTAGGGGAAGAAAAGGAGGTAGGGACGGGGAAAACAGGGGAGGTAGGGAGGGACAAGAGAGGTGGTTGGGAGGGTAAATAGAGGGGGTAGGGAGTGGAAAAATAGCAGTAGGGAGGGTGGGAAAGAAAGGAGAAAGGGAGGGGGTAAGGAGAATAGGTAAGGAAATGCGGCGATGAGAAATTGGGGGAGGTGGAAGATGAAGGGACAGACAAGAAATCCTGTTTACGATGTCAAAGAGAATGTTAGGAGGAAAGACGGTAACAGGAGAGGGGAACGGGCTGAGAGAGGAGGAGGACATGAACCGGGGGAAAAAAGATGGAAAATGGGGAGAAAAATGGAGGCATACAGGGAGAGAAGAGGGCAAGAACAAGCAAGAACCCTGAATACATATGACCAAGATGAGGGGGAGGGAGAGGAAATGTGGAAGGGGGCTGGAGATGATGGAGGAGGGGAGTTGAAGAGGATGGAAGAAGGGAGAGAGAGAGGGTGGGAAGGGAGGGCAGGGGGAGGCGCAACACAGCAGGAATATGTAAACTGAAAGACAAGTGCCCTTCCTCCGTGGAACTGCCATCACCACAAGATCCTCAAAACCTTCAAGATCCAAAGTTGATGGAAGGTCTGACAGGGATAGGGAGGGACAGGGAGGAAAGAAAGAGGACGAGGAGAAGGAAGGGAGGAAGGAGAGAGAGGAGAAGGAAGGGAGGAAGAAGGGAGAGGAGAAAGGAGGGAGGAATAGAGGAAGGGAGGGAGGAAGAGAGGAAGGAAGGGTGGAAGAGAGGAAGGAAGCTGGGAGAGCAAGTACAAAGTAGGGACATGGAGAAAGCGAAGCTGTTATAAGTCGTACTCATATTTTAGTATGCGGGGGGTATTTCCAAAAGACTTTCATCTGAGCACGTGTGCATGCAGACTCTCTCTCTCTCTTTCTAGTAAACAACGCGCGCGCACACACACACACACACACACACACACACACACACACACACACACACACACACACAGAGATCCTAGGTGTCAGGTTACTGTTTTCATGGCGGGGGGAGGGATCGAATTCTCCTTTACTAAGATAAAATTGTTTTCATTTGCTTACACTGAGGTTTACGGACTCGAAATGAAAACGATGATGAAGGTTTTGTTGATGTGTGAGTACTTGTGTGGCACCATGTTTGCTTTCGTACAATTTATAATTTTTTTGTTCTACCTTTCTTTGTTTCCTTCGCCAGCGAAGTTGGAAGAGGCTAGGAATTCACCCCTGTTTGTCCACAACCTATCTAAAAAAGTTACTGATGTATTTCAATGAAGTACCGTATTCTGGATATGTAGGTTATTGGTCAAGGAAGAGTTGATTAAATTTTCGTGGGGATGTAAGTTCGAGTTCCGGTTCAGCCGTTTTTATTTGCCCACATACATACTCAAAAAGCTATTGATGGGTTTCAGTAAAAATTTGTAAACATGTTTCTCATTTGGTGATGATACGAGTTGTCTGGTATTGGCGTTGGCAGAGGTATGAGCTCTCTGAATGCTATCTAGTTTCTGAATGTATCTCTTCGTCGAAAATTAGGAGTAAATGATAATGATATTAATGACGATGGATGTGATCATTATGTATACAATGCAAAACAAGAAAGACAGCATCCAGAGAGCACATACCTTCACCAACGCCTATACCAGACAATTCACAACACAACCAATGTCCATATCAGACAAATCACACCACAAGCGTCAATACCAGACAAATCACATCACCTCCAACGTCTATACCAGACAACTCACATCACCTCCAACGTCTATACCAGACAACTCTCATACCCTTTGACTAATGCAAGAAAGTCTTGGTTTAATCACACTTGTTCTAATGCTGTCCGCAACAAGGAGAGGACCTATAAAAGGTACCGGAGCCAACCCACCCCTGAATCACATCTTTCTTATGTTTCTGCCCGGAATCGTGCTAAGTCTGTTCTTCGCTCTGCTAAAAATAATTTCATCCGCAATAAATGCTCTCAACTCTCCAACTCGAATTCTTCCCGCTCCTTCTGGCACCTTGCCAAAAACCTTTCTAACAACTTTACCTCATCATCCTTCCCTCCACATTTCTACTCTGATAGCTCTGTAGCTATTTTTTCTACTGATAAAGCAGATCTCTTCGCTCAGACTTTCTCCTCCAGTTCCACCTTAGACGATTCCGGTGCTGTTCCTCCGAAACTTCCCCCTTCTGACTTCCTCATGGCTGACATTAAAGTTTCTTCAGCTGATGTATTTTCTGTCATCACTGGCCTAAATACTAATAAGGTATATGGGCCTGATGGAATCCCTCCTGTTGTCCTCAAGAACTGTACTTCTGTGCTTACACCCTGCCTAGGTAAACTCTTTCGCCTTTGTCTATCAACTTGTACCTTTCCTTCTTGCTGGAAGTTTGCTGTCATTCAGCCAGTTCCAAAGAAGGGTGACCATTCGCAACCCTCTAACTATTGTCTAATTGCTTTAACATCCTGTGTCTCAAAAGTTTTTGAGTCAATTCTTAACATAAAAATTTTAAAGCATCTTTCCTATCACAACCTTCTTTCTGATCGTCAGTGTGGGTTCCGTCAGGGATGCTCCACTGGCGATCTTCTCACCTACCTCTCAGACTCCTGGTCATCCTCCTTTCGGGACTTTGGCGAAAGTTTTGCCATTGCACTTGGCATCTCAAAGGCTTTCGATCGAGTCTGACATAAATCTTTAATTTCCAAACTGCCCTCTTATTGTTTCTATCCTTCCATCTGTGCCTTCATCTCTAGCTTCTTTTCTGGTCGTTCTATAGCCGCTGTTGTAGACGGCCATCGTTCTTCTCCTAGACCTATCAACAGTGGTGTTCCTCAGGGCTCTGTCCTATCACCAACTCTCTTCCTTTTATTCATCAATGACCTAAGCTGTACATCAAACCCTATTTACTCGTACGCTGATGATTCCATCCTTCACCTTTCCATTCGATTCTCGCAACGTCCATCTCAGCAGCAGTTGCTTCAACAAACAAGGGATGAAGCTATGGCACACCTAATGTCTGACTTGGCTCGTATCTCTGGCTGGGGTAAAAATAATCTTGTTTTTAATGCATCAAAGACTCAGTTCCTACACCTATCAACCCGACGCAGTCTTCCACAGGAGTTCCCACTAATGTTTAATAATATTCAGCTCAATCCTGCATCATCCTTGAACATGCTTGGAGTTACATTCACTCAGGACTTATCTTGGAAAGATCATATTACATCTCTTGTTAAATCTGCTTCCAAGAGATTAGGTGTGCTAAGCCGACTCCGTACCTTCTTTACGCTTGCACAGTTGTTGGCTTTATACACGGGTTTTATTCGCCCCTGTATAGAGTACAACTCTCATGTGTGGGGAGGCTCCCCACATACAGCTCTTCTCAATAGGGTGATGTCAAAGGCGGCTTTTCGTCCCATTAACTCTCCTCCTCTTACTGGCTCCCTTCAACCTCTGTCTCTTGGCTGCACTGTTGCATCTTTATCTCGTTTCTATCGCTACTTCAACGGTCACTGTTCCTCTGAGCTGTCTGCTGGCATCTCTCCACCTCTACGACGGGTGCGTAGCACCCGTCTAGCAACAAACTCTCATCCCTTTTCCAACCAACTCTCTCTAATGCAAGAGTTAACCGTTACTTTCAGTCCTTCATTTATGCAACATGTCAGCTCTGGAACTGTCTCCCTCTGTCTGTATTTCCTACTTCCTATGATCTCCAGTCATTCAAATGCAGTGTGTCCAGGCATCTTGAAACGAAAGGAACTTGAATTTGGCTCTCTTTTGTATTGTCTTTGTTTTTTTTTCTTGGAAGGAACGGTTTGCGGGCTCTTGCCTTTGGTTCCTTCTTTCTTGCATAAAAATAAGACACCAATGCACAAACCAGACAATTCACAGCAGCACCGTCTATCCCAGACAACTCACGTTACCACCAACGTCTAAACCAGACAACTCACATCACAACCAACTTCTATACCAGGCAACTCACATCACAACCAACGTCTGTTCAACTAATACTTCTGCTTACGCTGTTAATCTTTTTTCTCCGCTGGGCTTCTCTGATCACAACGTTATCACCTTAACTTGTCATATAGCTCCAATAAGGCTTTTGGACCCCCCCAAGAAGTGGCGGCTGAGGCACTCTGGAGATGCTGATTGGAAGGCCGTCCGGCAGTATTTCTTTGATTTTCCCAGTAATGATGATTGCATTCATGGCCAAGAGCCATCTGAGTGTGCCATGTGCATTACGGAGGTTATTCTCTCGGGCTTGGAGGCATACATTTCTTTCTCATATTCTGTGCCTAATGTAAGAAGAAAAACCTTGGTTTAATCACACTTGTTCTAATGCTGTTGACAACAAAGTGAAGGCGTACAAAAGGTACTTGAGTCAACCCACCCATGAATCTCATCTCTTTTATGTTTCTTCCGGAATCGTGCTAAGTTTGTTCTTCGCTCTGCTAAAAATAATTTCATTCGTACTAAATCCTCTGAACTATCCAACTCAAATTCTTCCCACTCTTTCTGGCACCTTTCCAAAAACCTTTCTAACAACTTCACCTCATCATCCTACCCTTCTCTTTTTCACTCTGATGGCTCTTTAGCCGTTTCTTCTACTGATTAGCAGCACTCTTCGCACAAACTGTCTCCTCCAATTCCACCTTACACGATTCTGGTGCTTTTCTTTCATCATTTCTCCCCCTCTGTCTTCATCATGGGTGACATTAAAATTTCTTAAATTGATGTATTTTATGCCATCATTGGCCTCAATACTAACAAGGCATGCGGGCCTCATGGGGTCCCTCATGTTGTCCTCAAGAACTGTGCTTCTGTGATTACATCCTGCCTAGGTAAACTCTCTCGCTTCTGTCTGTCAACTTGTACCTTTCCTTCTTGCTGGAAGTTTGCTCTCATTCAGCCTGTCCCAAAGAAGGGTGACCATCCCATCCCTCCAACTATCGCCCAAAACCTTTAACATCCTGTCTTCCAAAAGTTTCCGAGTCTATTCCTAACAAAAAATTAATAAATAAATAAAAATAGATCATACTTCCTGTCACAACCTTCTTTCTGATCGTTAGTATGGGGTCCACTAGGGACGCTCCACTGGTGATATTCTAACCTACCTTTCAGACTCCTGGTCATCCTCCTTGCGGGACTTTGGGAAAAGCTTTGTCAATGAACTTGACATCTCTAAGGCCTTCGATCGAGCTTGGCATAAATCTTTAATTTTCAAACTGTCCTCTTACAGTTCTATCTTTCTATCTGTGCCTTCATCTCTAGCTTCTTTTTTGGTCGTTCTATATCAGTTGTTGTAGACGGCCTCCGTTCTTCTCCTAGAGTTATCAATAGTGGTGTTTTTCAGGGCTCTATCCTATCATCAACTCTTTTCTATGTATTCATCAATGACTTTCTGAGCTATACATCTAACCCTATCCACTCATACGCTGATGACTTCACCCTTCACCTTTTCATTCGCTTCCCGCAGCGTCCATCTCAACAGTTACTTCAACAGACAAGCAATGGGGCGATGGCATACCTAATGGCTGACTTGGTTCATATCTGTCTCTAGGGTAGCAACGGGTTGTGGCTACAGATACATTGATAGAGATCGACGAAGCGACGTTTTGAAAATTTGAAGACGTAACAATTTTTTAGCAAATGTTATTACCAGGTATTATTAAATTATATTTTTGTTGCCATGTCACACATAATGTGTGAAATTTTGGCCCCGTTGTTTGTGAAATCTCTCACACACACAGTTGTCACTTCGCCTGTTACTCTCACCTGTCAACTCCTTAACTGGTACCCTCCTCACCTGTCACCTGGTACCCTCCTCACCTGTCACCTTCACCTGTCTCCCCTTCACTGATCACACCTTCATCTGCCACACACTCACGTGTCCCCTCACCTAACACCTTCACCTGCCACATCCTAGCCTATCATGCCTTCATCTGTCACACACTCATTTGTCCCCTTATCTGTCACTGTCACCTGCCACACCTTCACCGATCACACCCTCATCTTTTACACACTCATGCGTCCCTTCATCTGCCACTGCACCTGTCACAGCCACACCAATCACTCCTCTGTCACCCGTACCTGTAAAATACACATCTGTCATATTTTATAGTCACTCTCATTTCTTACTTTTCCTGTCACTTTCACTTGTCACCTTTTCCTGTCACACGCTCACCTGTCACCCTACACCCATCACATTTCATCTGTCACCATTATTTGTCGCCCCCACACCTGTCACAGCCTCATCTAATACATCCTTACCCGTCACTCATCTTCTTGTCTTCTTTACATAATTATGGATGAGTCGTATCGCTCGTAGACAATTTGATATTATTCAGAAGTGGTTTTATCATTGTGTGGTGCATGACTCTTCATTTTGTCTTAAAATGGGGGATAAAGGGTGCAAATGCCTTTTCGAGAATATTCTGGATTTTTGATAGTAAAGAAAGTGATGATATCTAGGGTAGGTGACTGTACTGTTGAGGAGTATTGCCATGTGCAGTTTGCCACAAGGGTGTGGGAAATAACCTTATTCTGAGCAGCGTTTGTGATAAGAGGGTGCATAAGAGATGCTACATTGGTATTAGAGATAGTAAGCAAACTAATGATGATTTCAGTGTGCGGTATGTAAAGGAGCGGAATCAGAAGAGACATGCGGAAAAGTCAGTCTTGTTGAGGAATCTTCTGAGTGTGTGAAGGAATTTTGTTACTTGCGGGACATGATATGTACTGGGGGTAGGGCTGGGGCTGGTTTAGTAGCAAAAGTAACGAGTATTTTGAAGAAGTTCAGGGTGCTGTTGCTTCCCCTGACATTGAGGGGGCTGTCCCTCCATGCTAAGGAGTCCTTGTACGAGTATATACTATGTGTTACTAGTGCAATGCTGTTCGATGGTGAGATTTGGGCAATAAAAGGAAGAGGATATTCGTAGGCTCAAACATACAGGGATGAGATGGCTAGAAGGATATGTAGTGTGTCTTTCAGTGACAGGCTGGAGGGGCATTAGGATTGTGAATGAAGAGGTAAGAGTAAGGATGGGACTTGAATGTGTTAGTATTGTGATGTAAACGGGTAGGGTGAGATGGTTTGAGGATGTGGACAGGACGGAGGATGACAACTATGTGTGGAGTGTGAGAGGTGTGAACGATGAGGATAGGATTGCAAGAGACAGACCGAAAATACTTGGGATGAAATTATTCAGTGGGACTTCAGGCATAAGGGGCTGAGTAAGAGGTTGCTAGAGATCGAGCAGCGCGGAGAGCCACCATTAAGTGACCTAAGTAGACGCATTCAAGCATGTTGGAGCCTCGATAAACGATCCGATCGGATTATTTCATCGATCTGTCGCTCCAATATCTATTTAACGTTCTCTAAAGAATGTTATAGCTAAGACGGTGGTGTTCAAGAGGTAAAGGACTTAGTCTGGCGTCCGAAAGGACGCTACTTCAATCCTAACCTGGAGCAGAAAACAATTTGATTGTTTCAATTTCGTTAAATACCCAACTGATCTTTAACCCCCCTGATATGCCATGAAAACACCACCCGCAAATCATGATACATTAATCTTAAATGAGGCAGCCTTAGTATATGTACAGTATACAATGTGGACAAAAGGTATTAGTGTTAAAATGATTAAATGTGAAGGTATGTGGTACGTAGGACTGCAAGGCCTCACTTAACGGGCTGTCAGATCTGTTCCTAGATACTGACACCACAAAAATAAAAGAATAAGAGAAAGAATTATGACTGAATTATCATTCAAGTACTAGGCCCAACAAAAATACAAGTAATAATTGTATAAACTTATGGATATAAATCTCTGTCCCAGGATACGAAATAAATCACTGGGGCTTATTAACACCTTCATTACGATGTCGAACTTTTCTCGTTTATTCTTGGTACCTCAAGATCGTTTCATTATAGTTATAGACGAAAATTGATGGCATGATGGGATCAATAGAGACTGTTTCTTACCCACTCACAACAAATGGTATCTCCAAAGAGTAACAATCTCGTGAGACGGGAATATACTTAAAAAACATATAATCGGATTAAAAGGGTTCAGATGTTCTGTAAAACATGCGAAATAATGGATTTTATTCCCGGAAGAGGTCACTCAATATCTGACAAGTGAAGAGGCAGGGTAAACTAGGAATCAACAAGCAAGCAGTGGCTGGAATTGGAAGAAGTGGTGGAGGGAAGTGAACAGGTATAAAGAATTGAACGTGCAGCTCCGAGGTTATGTGAACTTACCGCACGTGAGCACAGTTAAATCTTTATGATTGTATTGCCCCGTTATAGAGAGAAGTTTTTCAATTTATTTATAGAGCAGAGGGTACCCTATACTGAATATAATATATATTTTTTGCACAAAAAACAAAGAGTCCTAGGCTGGAAGTCTGAAGAAACAAATTGTTCTCTATGAAAAGCTGATGGTGATGTTAATTGTTCTAAGTGGTCTTCCCAAGCATCACTGAACACCACTACATCATCCAAGTACACTACACAATTTGGAAGCTCGCTAACAACTAGGTTCATAAGTCTCTGAAATGTAGCTGGGGCATTTTTCATCCTGTACGGCATCATATTGCAACAATAAGTCTGCCCAACTGCCACAAAAACGAGTCTTCTTTCTCCCACTCCACCAGGGGCACCTGTCAGAAGCCCTTCTTAAGGCCTAGATTAGTGATGTGGCGGGACGAATTAATGTGGTCAACACAATCTTCTAATCGAGGTAGAGGATATGTATCAGTCCTAGTCAGAGTATTGAGTCTGCGGTAGTTGAAGGAGAATCTCGCTGTACTGTCAGGCTTGGGCTGCAGGGTCACAGGAGAGCTCCACGGCCTTGCTCAAGGGGGAATAAGATTGTTGTCCAGCATGTACTTCAACTCCCGGCAGAGGATCCTAGATGCTGGGGCAACATAAAAGGGAGCAAGTCACTCACGGGGTGGACGA